>CAUYQV010145305.1:0-34154 GCA_963574575.1 Galagoides demidoff | reverse complement strand
GGCTCCGTCTAAAAAAAAAAAAAAAAAAAAAATATATATATATATATTTCTAATTTGGAATGGAGAAATCTGCTGAAGAGAGAGAAAGAGAAGTAATGAGGAACTAAAATATATTTCTATGAATCCCACGTGATTATCAGGAGTTGGATTAAGAAAAGAGAGGATTCTCAGGTTTTATTTAGATTCTGTTAATTTTATACTCGGTACCAGATAAAGGATCTAATAATGAATTTTTTAAAGGGTAAACCCTCACCCCCATTTGAATAATGAACCTACAATCCAATATAAATATTTTTCTTTATTTACAATGAACTGTTCTTATTATTTTTTATTCTTATTCTACAGTAAGAATATTCTTATTCTCTAATTCTATATTCTTAATTCTTATTCTTACTCTATAATACCCTTTGCCTCAAAAATTAGCTCAATCAAGAAGGATGTTAATGAGTACGTAGTTCCCATGAAGATAAGATTACAATACAATTTTAACTCAGGCGGCGGCCACCTTTTCATGAGACACTGATTTTATAAATTAATATTTATTTAGTTTCTATGGCACTTTATCAATACTTGGTGGAATAGGAGTAGAGAATTCAATGAGGAAAGGATGAGTTTTGAAATTATGCTTACATCTTTATGACTCTATTTTACGTTTACTTCATTTGACCTTCTTCCCTGTTCCCACAGCACAGTCATCCCGGCTTTCTTATTTCCTTCTCAAAACACTACTGTTGCATTTTTTCCACCACTTCAGGGGCCCTTCCCTTCTCTTTCTTTTGTAGAAATAACATCATAAATATCCTACTACTTGATTGTCAGAGTTGTCTACCCAGCACTGCAGACCTCTCTCAGGGTTCGCGGGGGCAGACTATTCCCTCGCCCTTTCTTATCTTTTGCCTACAGAGGCTACATTGAGGGGAAGCAGTGAGGAAGTCTATGGAGGCCCCTGCAGAAATTATTTCCTAGCTCCCCCAAACTCAGAGCCTGGTCTCTTTTTACCCTACCCAAATTTGACTGAGGCATTTCTTTGAAAACACTGTGGTCTGAATTTATTTGTTCTAGAATATTATTGGAGATGTAAACCCTGTGGTGCAATTTTCTATGGCACATTTTACATGCCAGAGTTGGTAAAGTGACTCAGGTACAAGAAAGGCTTCTTCAGGGTTCTTTAAAAAAAAAAAAAAAAAGTTTTCAATTAACTTGGAAGCTTCTAATCAATAACATTCACACTTATTTGGACTGAGGCTTTGAAAACCCTAACCCTGTCACTGTAGATGCTAGATTCCCAAAAGATACTTTTGTTATTTCACATTATTTTACTATCTCATCTAGTTTAATTTTCATGTTATTTCTTATCTACCATTTACTTATCTTAATTAAAAAAAACCTGTTCTATCTCATTAAGTGCTTCACTTTCTGTTAGATGATTTTGCATGTAATTATGGAGAAAAAATGGAAAACTTTTCTATGGTTATTACAAATGATATAGAGAGATACAAATAATTTATGGTTAATTAGGAGCTTAGTTGGAGGACTAATTAATTTATATGTGGGCTACATAGATTTCAATATATACCTGTTAAAGTAATAATATCAACTCACATCTTATAAAAGAAACAAAACATACATATACACACACAGGCAAACATTATCTCACACTAAAAGCACCAAAACTTTGGTATATCAAAATCATTCTAGGACTGAATTGTGTGTGTGTGTGTGTGTGTGTGTGTGTGTGTGTGTATTTAAACTAAGGGAAGCATTTATTTAAGGAAAGTCATACATCATGATCAAGTAGGTTTCATCCCAGGGATGCAAGGCTGGTTTAATATACATAAGTCCATAAACATTATTCACTATATCAACAGAAGCAAAAGCAAAGACCATATGATTCTCTCAATAGATGGAGAAAAAGTATTTGATAAAATCCAGCATCCTTTTCTAATTAGAACACTGATGAGTATAGGCAGAGGTGGCAAATTTCTTAAACTGATCAAAGCTTTCTATGACAAACCCACAGCTAACATCTTACTGAAAGGAGCAGAACTGAAAGCTTTTCACTTAGAACTGGAACCAGACAAGGTTGTCCTCTGTCACCATTACTATTCAGCCTAGTCCTGGAAGTTTTAGCTATTTTTTTAAAGCATTTTAATCACATGAATTATGTCACAATTAGACTGTAAATATTCATAATATTTCGTATTAAGATTGTTGGACATGGTCTGAGTATCTGTTAGTTTTTTTTAACTATGTTTCAGCCCTGTCACTCGTTTTCGTTTTGTTTTGTTGTACATTGTCATATGTTATAAAAGAATCAAAGAACTTGTTTTATTTGCATAATCCAGTTAGCAATTCTACCGTTGACTGTTTAAACTCCAGCTTAATGGCCCAGACTAGAAGCTTGTGACAGCAGGTCTGTGGGAATGAGCGATGGATCTGGGTAGCAACAATAAGTTTAACCTCTAACTAGCTTTCATTTTTCATCTTTGCAATTTCCATTTCCTCCTTTTTTTTTAATTAAAATAAGTTCAGTTGAAATAAATGGATACTCCTGCCTGTGTTGATGGTCCTGTGAGCTCTTCTGAGAATAGTGTTGGCCTGCCTATGCATGATACTGTTAATAATTTTTTCCTATTTTTTTTTCTCTTTTTCTTTGTAGTCTCGACCTATTCCTTCTCACCTTACTTCAGCAGTTGCAGAGAGTATCTTGGCTTCCGCCTGTGAGAGTGAGAGTAGAAATGCTGCCAAGAGGATGCGTCTGGAGAGGCAACAGGTACTGAGCCTGGGTGGAGTCAGGTGCACTTAGCACAGTCTGATTTCTATAGAAGAGCACAAACTCGTGAGTGGATTTAAAGTACACAGAGATAGTACCTTTGTGATAGGCATTTAAACTTGAAAATTACATGTTCGTGTGGTCATGAAGATGAACACCAGAAATTTTCCATGATAAAAAATGAACAGTAATGAAACTAACAAGTTATAACTCTGTTTAGTACACAAATTGGAAGGCTAATGACTCATTAAGAGGTTGTAAGTCTTAATTCATAGCCAGAGTTTTGCAAATTGGCCTCGTCATTTATGACAGTGGCCTGATCTTCCATTCCTTTTGGTCCACTGTCAAGTGCCCATAGATATGCTGGTCTGGGGGAAGGACAACATCATTGTGAATGACTAGAAAAGCATCAAATAGAGATATAACGTGATGAAAATCCCCATGTCCTGAGCTTACTCCCTTATTTATCACTTATTGTATGCCCAATGCATATCATCTGTGTTCCTTTTCTAAGAGTATTTGTGTAGTGTGGAGCAGTATCTTTGTGGCTCATTATTCACTGGTGTTTTACTAAATCTTCCACTTATCTGAATATTTCTGTCTCCCCTTCTCATCTCTAAAATGTCTTTCTCTCATCTTAATTATCCATCATAAAAACCAAATTATACCATACTACGTTAAATGTGATACATAAAAGTTTATAGTCTGGTATTTAAATTATTTTTACAACAAAACAACTGAGTGTTTCTTATTTCTAATTGAAGTTGAGAGGAATTGAAACTAAATTAAGTTGGTCTAATTTTGTTTCTTCTGTGAGACAGTGGGCTTCAAAGAAAAAAGAAAATAAAGCTTTTCCATTTCAGGCTTGGGATGTTTTGAAATGTTTAAGAATGACATCATCTTTGATTTGATATGTTATTAAAACATTAAGCACTGATAATTCTGAATGGTGCGAAAGATGAGGTCTTTAGTTAAACAAAAATATTGTTTTAGCTTTGGATAAAAGGTATGTAAAAATTATGACTTTGAACTTTTCAATCATGCCATCAGTTTTTATTTATGTATCTGTGCCCTAAGTTGAGACTTTATCATTTTTATATCTATAAAATTGACTTACGAGGAGTTACAGCATTACATATAACACCGTCCAGCACAGTGGTTAAGGATGGCCATCGCGGCACTGAATACACCTGGGTTTGATTCTTATTTCTATCCTTGCTAATTGTACAGTCTTCAGCAAGCTATTCCAGTTCTGTGTGTTTCAGGTTCTTCATGTGAAAACCAAAAATAACAACAGTACTAATCCTATGGGATTGTTCTAGAACCTTAATGACAGATTCAGGCTATGGTCTTAGCTTTTGCCTGGCACTGAGTAAGCAACTATAATTTCAGCATGAAAGGGAAGACCTTGATGTCTAGCATTTTTGTTGTTCTATTGCTATCAATAAACTAGAAAGAAGCATTAATCACACTATATCAGGTACAAGAGTTTTTAAGTCAGACTAAGCCCATTCAAGAAAAAGATCCTAATTCTAGAAATGGGAATACTAGATCTCTGGGATTGATAAGGCTCTCTTTGTTATCTTCCAGCCATATATCCCACCTAGTCTACATTCTAGAATATCCCTCTATAAGGTCAATTATATAGAGTGTTGTTGTGACAATTAAATAACTGATTCATGCTATGTTACTGTCTACAGTATGGCTTTACAATATCTTCCAAATCTGGTCATCTGCAATATTTGGTTCAATTATTAACCCTTGTTGACCTACTCTGTAGAATGGGAGATACAAGTATCAAATTCATCATTATGGTGAGGATTTAAGTCAATGCATATGGAAGCATAATGAATTTTATAAACTTTCATATTGGCAAAAATATACAATGGTCTCCATATGCTTGACTATTTCAAGCCCACCCCAGTGATAAAGATCTTGTAGGTACTAATATACTTTCCTACAGTCAGAGAGCTGTAATTGTTTTGAAGCCTTTTAAATTGACCTCAGATTTGCTTCCTAGAGCTCCACACACTGAATGAAAACTTCCAGAAATAATGAGCAGTGGGACTTACCAAGAACAGGGAGTGGGAAGGGTGGCCTGGGGCCATGGTCCTTAACCCTACTTCCACATTAGCTGTTTCCTTTTTCTATGTCCTCAGACATAGTGGTTATTTACTGCAAGGCTCTGTCCCCTAGGAATGGTGAATGCCCAATATCATCTCCATATAGGAATGTCCTTTCCAGGCTCTAAAAGGTTTCAGAGGGCTTGAGATCTGTGGGGAACAAAAAATAAATGATTTTGTTAAATTTCACTCAATGCTTTATTGGAAAAATCCATTAACCACTTTATGGACATTTAAAAATTTCTTATTCCCAACAATCCCATGAGAGTAAATAGTATTATTCTCATTTATATGTAAGGAAAAACCTTCTTTGCCCAAGTAGAAATAGCCAGAGTTCTCTGGCATGTTGGCAATGAGCTCACCCTTTTTGTGTGCATTCATTACTCACTCATAATTCACAAAACTTTACAGGGACTCAGAGTTTCCTCATTGTGCCTCTGACTTCCCAGAAGGGCACAAACAATTCACAAATTGGACAGTTAAAATCTTTTCTGTGTTGAGGCACCCATCTGGCTGCTGGCTGCCAGTGGTTAGTCAGATGAAGAGCTGGCGTCATGCCTATCCTTCCGAGTTTATGAAGCTCGATGAATTAATTGAATGTTATAAAGCTCTTTGAGCTATAAACATGAAAGGTGTTATGGATGTGTCAGATAGTTTATTTTGTATGTCCATTTTGCACCAGAGTCCAGAGGAAGCTTTTTATTGTGCAGCTTCAGCCCTGAAGCAAGCCAGTAGCAAGGACGGGAACCCCCTGCTTTATCAGGAATCAGATTTCACAGAATATGCCAAAAAAAAAAAAAGTGCATTTTAGCATATATTCAACACATTTTTTAACATCAAAAGCTGAAAGTTTTATATTTTCGAGGAAAGTCTTCTTCATTTTGATAATTCAGGAAGAGAGACAAAACCAGACTTCACTTTTACAGTTCTGTGTCATAGCTCAAATTTTGTGGGATCTTTTCCTGTATCTTTATTATTTAGCTATTTCTTTTTCCTTAACAAAGATGCCTTGTCGTTCTTGATTTGAAGAGACAGACAAAGATAGAAACTGAGGGAGATTAGAACCAGCAATTTGTTAGTGATCTATTTCCAAAGCAGTGGATCATTTGCTGTTTCTGAGAGATGACATATATTTTATTGACAGGCTTGATGGATTAAGGTTGGAAGTTCCTGAGGAACGCGAGGGTTTCTTTTCTCTCCCCGCAGTGATTTCAATTAAATGAGTTTGTAGTTCTGCAAAGAGGATCACATGAAAACCAGCAGTCCAGTGCTTCCCATTTGGGGGCCCACAAGATCCTAAATACAGGATCCTAAAGCATAAAACAGGAGTACAGGTGACAGTTTTTGCACAGACGGGGACATAAGGAAAATCAGTGGTTGGCTGTGATCTGACACCTTCGACTCTGTGGAAAAGGACACAGTCTAGGGGTAAAGGAGAAATGACATGTTAGTTGTCTGTCATATAATAAAAAGTAAGGGAGCAGAAAAATCAAGCACAGAAAACTTAGGCACCATTAAGTTTAAACAAACCAAAATCTGCTAATAAACCCGCATGAACCCATTGGCCCAGGAACTAAAAATATTTAGTAACCCTAAACTTCCCTGTTTATTCTTTAATCATAGTTAATTCACTGCAGTCTTCTTACTCAGGCTTTTCCTTCTGTTCTATTAGGGTAGTAATGAAGGTGGGAATATTATTATTAAAGGAAACATAATTACAGGGACCAAAGTGGAACAGGTAGCCATGTAAATGTGGGAGAAATTTTAAGGCAGATTTTTTTTTTGTTTTTGTTATGGATGTATTTAAAAACTATCTGAAGCACCGGGATGGAGAAACAGTTTTTTAGACAATTTCATTTCATAGCTGTATGTCCTTTTGGTAGCATTTGTAAACGTCAAAAATGCCTAACTTAAAGCAACAATTTTCAATAGGATTTTATTCTGAAATTTAAGCATTATGACAGTAACTAAGATATGGTTTTACAATTATGTCTGCGGCCTGCCAGCCCACACCTCGCTAAGTCTGTTCTTAATTATGCTCAACTTTTTATTTTACTTCTGGAATTTTTCTTTTTTATATATTATAGGTCAGAAAAAAATCTGTATCTTTGAGTCTTTCAGCATGTGTCAATAGGACCCTTCATCCATAGAAGAAAATACACTCTATAAGAAAATGAAGTCTAAGTACCTCTCATTTTGTTATGCCTTCCTTCATTGTGTTCCACGGATATTGTATTTTTTTTTACAAATTGCAGCTTTGTACCAACCCTGTGTCAAGCAAGTCTGTTGACACCACTTTCCAACAGTGTATCAACACTGTATCAACACTTGTGTCTAGTGTTACATTTTGTAATTCTTGCATTATTAACAAACTGTGTCATGGTTATTATATCTGCCCTGGAGATCTGTGGTCGGTGATGTTTGATGTTAACTATTGCGGTTGGGGGTACCACAAACCATACCTGTATAAGAAAGAACATTTAATTGACAAATGTTATGTGGGTCCTAACCGCTCCACTGACCTACAGCTCCCCACCTCTCTCCCTCTCTTGGAGCCTCTGTACTCACTGAGACGATGTCATATCGAAATTAGGCCAATTAATAATGGGCCTCTAAGTGGTCAAGTCAAAGGAAAAGTTACACATCCCTTACTTTAAATCAAAAGCTAGAAATGATTAAGCTTAGCAAGGAAGCCATGTCAAAAGTGGAGGTAGGCTGAAAGTAGGCCTGTTCCGTCAGGTTGTGATCGCAAAAGATAAGTTCTTGAAGGACATTAAGAGTCCCCTCCAGTAAACATGAGAATGGTAAGAAAGCCAAACAGCCTTACTGTTTATATGGAGAAAGTTTTAAAGGTCTAAATAGAAGATCCAACCAGACACAGCATTCACTTAACCAAAACCTGATCCAGAGGAATCTCGCAATCATAACCCCCTTAAATCCTATGAAGGTTGAGAGAAGTGAGGAAGCTGGAGAAACAAACTTTGAAGCTAGTAGATGTTGGTTTAGGAAAAGAGGTTGCTGTCATAACAAAAGTGCAAGGTGAAGCCCCACGTGCCGAGGTGAAAGCTGCCCCGAGTCAGCCAACAGGTCTAGCTAAGACAATTAGTGAAGGTGGTTCCTCTAAAGTAGGGATTTTTAGTGTAGACCAAACAGCCTTATATTAGGAGAACATGGTGCTAGGACTTTCATAGCTGGAGAAGAGAAGTGCATGCCTGGCTTTAAAGCTTCAGAGAAAAAGCTGACTTCCTTGTAGGAGCTAAAGCAGCTGGTGGCTTTAAGTTGAATCCAATATTCATTTACCACTCTGAAAAATCCCTTAAGAGTTACGCTAAATGTCCTCTTCTTGTGGAAGAAAAGAAAACCTAGAAGAAGCATATTTGTTTGTAGCACGGTTCACTGAATATTTTAAGTCCAGTTTTGACACCTATTATACATAAAAAATATTTATTTCCAAATATTTCTAGTCATTTAAAATACCTCTGGCTATCCAAGGGCTCTGATGGCGAGTACAGGGACGTAGT
Organism: Galagoides demidoff; assembly: GCA_963574575.1. NCBI lineage: Eukaryota > Metazoa > Chordata > Mammalia > Primates > Galagidae > Galagoides > Galagoides demidoff. The sequence goes on along the minus strand of CAUYQV010145305.1, from coordinate 25,737 downwards.
GTTTTCCTGCCTGCTGACACAGCGTTCATTCTGCAGTCTTAAAAATATCCGTTCCGTAAGGTTAAAACTATTTAGTGATTCCTCTGATAGATCTGGCAAAGTAAATAGAAAACTTCTAGAAAGAATTCACCATTCTCGATGTCATGAATAATGTTAATGATTCATGGCAGGAGGTCAAAATGGCAGCCTTAACTGGAGTTTGGGAGAAGTTGATTCCAGCCTTCCTGGATGACTTTGAGGACTTGGAGACGTCAGAGGAGGAAGATGTGGTAGAAATAGCCAGAGGACTATAAGGATAGCTGGACCCTGAACAGGAGACTGAATGGCTGCATTCTCAGGATAAAGCTTTAGCAAATGAAGGGTTCCTTCTCAAGGATAGGGAAGAAAGGATTTTTTCTTCTCGAGATGGCTGGGGAAGAGACTGAGAATATTGTTGAAATAGCAACAAGCAATTTGGAATATTTTATAAACTTAGTTGAAAAATCAGGAGGTTAACTCTAATTTTGAAAGAAATTGTACTATGAGTGAAACAGTATTAAACAGCATATATGAAGAAATTTTTTGTGGGAAGAAAATCAATGTGGCCGATTTCATTGTTGTTTTAGTTTAAGAAATTACCACCATTAAACTAAACTTTAGCCACCACCTAATCAATCAGTGGCTATCAATATTGAGGCACCACCTTCTGACAGCAAAAAGGTTATGGCTCTGTTGTCTGAGATGATTATGAACACTTTTAACAAAAAAAAAAAAATACTTTAAGGGACGGGGTCTTGCTCTGTCATCTGGGCTAGAGTTCAGTAGCATCATCGTAGACATTAAGTAACTTACTCAACTGTGTTGTGTACAACCTCAAACTCGTGGGCTCAAGTGATCCTTCTGTCTCAGACTCTCAAGTAGCTGGGGCTACTGGTGTGTACCACCATACCTGGCTAATTTTCCCATTTTCTGTAGAGATAGGATCTTGTTGTGTTGCTCAGGCTGGTCTTGAACTCCTTACCTCAAGTCATACTCCCAATTCAGGCTCCCAAAGTGCTGGAATTACAGCAGGCATAAGCCACTGTGCCCAGCCAGTAAATACCTTTATCTAAAGTAGGGATTTTTAGTGTATATTTTTTGGACATAAAGCTATCGAACACCAAGTGTACTACAGTGTAGTGTACACACAGCATTCATATTTACTGGGAAATCAAGACACTGAGTAACTTACTCAACTGTGTTGTGATGGTCTGGAACAGAACCTGAAATATCTCTGAGGTTTGCATCCCTTGAGGGTATTTCTTAGACTATGTTATATTTCCTATGTAACGTGGATAATTTTAAATTAATTGGGATAGAATGTGTTTCACAAGTCATCTTTTTTATATATATTTGTCATGAATGTTTATGGAAGCTGAGGTCTCTAGCAGCCACATTTCTCAAGGTCATGGGCTTGTTCAAGCTGAAGCCTCACATAAACACTCTCTTTCTGCTTTTTAAAGTCATCCCTTCTGTTACATTTTTAAAAAACGTCTGTTCAATCATACGGACTTATTTTTGATAACTTGAGAAATAAAGAAATGTATAAAGATGAAATAAATTGTATTAATAATTCTACCACCTAATTTATCGTAATTGTTTCTATACACATCTCTTTTAAAAAGTAAAATATCATATCACGTCTTCCCATTTCCATTAGCGTTATGAGTATTTACTATAACACTACATAGTCTTATCGAGATTGTTTTTGAAAAGCCACTTAATAATCCATGTCATTTCAAAATAAAATATTCACTGATAACTCTACTTTTTAAGCATAATTTACATGTGAAAAGGATGCCTGCCTACTGAGCCAAAGAATGAGGTTTTTAAAGGTCTTAAGAAACATGATATCTTTGTCTGTAATTTTCACCCTATTTGTACCAAAAAAGGATTTTAACTTAGTGTTTTCCTGCCTGCTGACACAGCGTTTGTCCTCACAAAATCATCATGCAACCCATGGGCCACAGGTTGGACATCCCTGAATTTTACATGATAAATGATAATGTTAATCCTTAGATAATGTAATACATATATTAAAAAAGGCATAAAAACTTTGGGTGTCTACCTAAGACATGGTGAAGTTGTAGGCTCAAGTAGTTCTAAATAGGCTTTTCACCCGCAAAAATATCTAGTAGGACTTTTAAAATCCCTTTGGGGGCCAGAACAGTGGCTCATGCCTGTAATCCCAGTACTCTGGGAGGTCAAAGAGGGAGCATCACCTGAACTCAGGAGTGCCAGATCAGCCTGAGCAAGAGCAAGTCCCCGTCTCTCCTAAAAACAGAAGAAATTAGCCAGGCATTGAGACAGGTGCCTGCGGTCCCAGTACTTGGGAGGCTGAGACGGAATGACAGTTTGAACCCAGGTGTTTGAGGTTGCTGTGAGCTAGGCTGATGCCATGGCACTCGAGACTGGGCAATAAAGACTCTGTCTCTAAAAAAGAGACGAGAACAGAGGAGAGGAGAGGAGGGCAGGGGAGAGGAGAGGGACAGAACAGAACATTTATTTGGGAACCAGGAACCAGGACAGTTTTTAATCGCGTTAGACTGCTTGGAAAATATCCTGGCCTCTAGCAAACAGTGTTTTCCACCTACTTAATTCCAGCAGCACCTGCCAGATGTGTACAGGTATTTATTTGCCAATCTTCTGGGAGTGGGGGTTGGTAACTCTGGTAGAGGAAGCACTGCTATGGACAGAAGAGTGTAGGATTTAAAAACGGGGATGAGAATCCTGAGTTTTCTGATCTATCTCTTGACAGTGAATCCTTATGAGTCAGTTACTCTCATTTTAAAGAGACTGCACATAAGGCCCCCCAATACCCAGATCTTCAGTAGGTTTTGTATTCATGTCAACTTTTCCTCCAATTCTTTATTTATTCCTTTTCTTTATTTTTGTTTCATAATTTGCCAGAGCCTAGAAGCAAAAATTATGTAGTACATGATAAAAATAACCTAAGGTGGCCCTTTGGTTCAGTTGCACTTTATTGCAAAAATGAGGAAATAAAGTATCAATGGGCATATGAATTATGTCTCCAGTCTAAAAAAAAAAGTCACATATGATTCCTAAATCCAGTTTTATTCTTGAAGTACAATCTCTTACATAAAACTCTTAGTTCAACTATTTAAGAATCTCCTAATGTATATTTATACATATTCTTTTAAATTTTGGAATCCATCATAAATTAAATTTCCATGTGTGACATTTACAATAAGGATACCACAAAATCTGACATGTTGCTGTAAACTGAATCCCTCAAAAAATCAGAACACATAATCTTCATAAATGTATGTTTTGTCATTTTTAATCACCCATCCACATACTGTTTTCATACTCAGAACTGGAGGATGAGAATTTGGTTCCTCTTTGATGTTAGCAATGTGTTTGCACTAACTTATCTGTATATTCTCATGGGCTCTAAAATGCCAGGTGGTATTTAGTAAGACATCATCTTCCAGAGAACAGAGGTTTTTGTTTTTCTCTATGTGGTATATGACTAACACAAATGAATATCAAAATACGACCTGAAAAGTAGGAACTCAAAGCAGTGAACACATTAACAAGCAAATCTGAAGAGGCTTGATGAAAAACATTCTCACTATAAAACTTACCATCTGGGTGGCGCCTGTGGCTCAAAAGTGTAGGGCACCAACCCCATATGCCAGAGGTGGCGGGTTCAAACCCAGCCCTGGCCAAAAACTGCAAAAAAAAAAAAAATAAATACAACCTTACCATCTTACTTATATTAGAGCAGAATGGAGTCTGGAGATTACGATAATAATGTGTTTCAACTGTTAAAATATGGAGATGTTGTATGTTCCATTACTTTGTGTCAGCATATAGAAATCATCACAAGCATAAAAACTAAGGAGAGACAAAGATACATATCAAATTAAAATGTTTTACAGATAGGCTCAGCACCTGTGGCTCAAGTGGCTAAGGCGCCAACCACATACAGCTAAGGTGGTGGGTTCGAATCCAGCCCAGCCCGCCAAACAATGATGGCTGCAACCAAAAATTAGCCAGGTGTTGTGGCGGACGCCTGTGGTTCTAGCTACTTGGAAGGCTGAGGCAGGAGACTGGCTTAAGCCCAGGAGTTGGAGGTTGCTGTGAGCTGTGATCCTACAGCAGTCTATGCAGGGGGACAGCTTGAAGCTCTGTCTCAAAAAAAAAAAAAAAAAGTTTTACAGATACATAAAATATCCCAACTATAATGCATATTTACCACTGTTACTTTTAAAACTTGAATTCATTGTGCATATCGTAGAACATTTGAGAAACATGGTTAGTATAGTTCTACAGGAATTTTGTATTTGCTCTACGGGGAAGAATATTTGACTTGAATTCTGTTGGTATTTTGTGAGCCAAATAATTGCCTTACTAATTTGTATTCTTTCAGCATTAGTTTAATGTGGCTGGACTTCAAATATGAATTCATTCCCGTATGAGTGCTGGAAATATAACTTTTTATTGACAAAAGTTATAAACTTTCAACTTTTGCATGATTTTTGAACTGCTTGAGGTAGTTTCTTAAATATTTCATGTACCATTATCAGCGAGGAATGTGAACATCAGAAGAAAGTTACTACCAAACAGACTCTGAAGTGTTTTGTTTTTTTAGCAAATATAAATGAAGCCGTCGTCACATGTCAGGCATTTCATATAGAAGCAACACAAGAAGCAAGGAGGGAGAGCTTTTGCTAAGAATTTAATAAGTGTTATATTTACTTGAATTTACTTAGTGCTTTGCAATATTAGATTCTGAATTCTGACGATATCACTAGTGAACAGGTGTTTGTGGTCCCCTTTACAGATGAATAAGACATGACGTCTGTCCTCAACAAGCTCATATTCTGTTTAATCTTAGTGAAAAGACTAAATGAAAATGTTGTGAGAGCCTTGGGAGATCATTGCTAACTCTGTCTGGGAAATCCAGGAGGGCTTCCCGGAGGAGGTACTGTTTGAGCCAAACCTGGAGAAATGAAGGGGATTTTGACAGGCGGAAATGACATAGGACCATATTCTAGACATAGGGAGGATTTCCAAATGAGAGAAACTCTTAACTAGTACAAACAGCAGTTTCCTGGGAAAGAATCTCTTGGAATTCTTGGAAAGAAATGAAGGGAGAGAAGATTGCCTATGAAAGTTTGAACTAGAGTTGTGCAGAGTTCTGACACGCCCTGCGAAGTTTTGTGGACTTTAAGTGCATGCCAGACGGGGGTGGTGAAGGACAGTGGCAGGCCCAATTTCTAGGAAGCTTCAGAAGCCTGCAAACAAGAGGGTGTGGATGAAACTGGGAAAGGTCCTGGTTCTATGGGAATACGCTCCAGACCACCTCTTACTGCAGTGTGCTGTAAAATGCAAGGTTTAAATCTGAGTATATGCCAAAAAGTAATTATAAAGATGAACAGCTACAAAATCATCATATGGTTACAGTTGTTTTTCCAAGCTAAAGGTGAGTGATTTAGGAAAGCTTAGTCTTCCTGCTAGAACACCAGCTCAGCTGGTAAAGAATCCCACAGTAATGTATTCCTATAACTTTAGCTATGTCACTACACACCAAGGTTGCCCTTTCTATCTTCAAGATTGCTTTTGATGATGGCTTGAGAAACAAACTTCATAGTTTTTAGCAACCAATGCATCTTTTTTCTTTTCTTATTTTTATCTTTAAATTGAGAATCAGGTGACTTCTGCTAAAATGTTTTTGTTACGGCATGTACTTTCCTTGCACAATGATAGATCATTATTTATCTTAGTAGTGAAGTACATATGGTGTTTTACTGGCCCCTGGGAGGCACATGGATGAAAGGGTTTCTCTCTTTCATGAATGAGGAATCTGCAGCTAAGCAACTTTATTTCTTTTGGGTGCACTCTCGGGTTCTTCAGGAAGCTGGAAACAAGCCCCACGTTCTGATTTTATTGTATTTCCATTACTCATTCTATGTGATTATTGTTTTCCTGGCTTCATTGAGAATTCTCTCGTATTTATAAAGAAAACGATTTTTGAAGACTTTAGGTATGTCTTTGGTTTAGGATGTTATTAATTTCAAGGGGATGAACGGCAGGATATGAGTAGGTGGTTTGAATTCAGACGCAGAAATTCAACATAATATGTTGATACACGTTTGGTGCCAAAGTCAAGGAAACATATGGCTTCCTGGGTTCTCTGTGAAGACAGCATCTTTGTTAATATTATTTAAAGCCAGTTATTTTTAGGTCTAGCAGATAAGGGAAGAGTCTGACATATTTGGCTTATGCCACATACATTCGTTTGTATAATTGATTTCACATAATTTGTCCATTCCTCACTCTTTCCTTTCACCTTAATCTATCCACTTTAAAATCCATTAGTTACTGGCTCAGCGCCTGTGGCTCAATCGGCTAAGGCGCCAGCCACATACACCTAAGGTAGCGGGTTCGATCCCCAGCCCGGGCCCGCCAAACAACGATGATGGCTGCAACCAAAAAATGGCCGTTGTGGCGGGTGCCTGTGGTCCCAGCTACTTGGGAGGCGGAGGCAGGAGACTCGCTTGAGCCCAGGAGTTGGAGGTTGCTATGAGCTGGGATGCCATGGCATTCTACCCAGGGGGATAGCTTGAGGCTCCATCTCCAAAAATAAAATAAAATAAAATAAAATAATAAATAAAATCTTTTTTCCCTTCTTGCTCCTCAATCTTCTTATCCTTTTGGTCTTGTACCAAAAGGATTCATCAAAACCTTAGGCCAGAGGCATGGCAACTTAAATAGCAAGAAGAAGTGGAAGAAAATTAGGGCAAGGTAACAGATAAAAAAAAAAAAAAACTAATGAGGAAGAATCAGCAGAAAAATCCTGGCAACCCAAGGGACCATAAGGTAGCTACTGCAGAGGATTCCACTTATGAAGAAATGTTATAAATGACAGAAGGGGAATTTAAAATACAGATGATGAAAACAATGAAGGAAATTGCTGAGAAAGTAGAAAATAACCAAAAGGAAATCCAAAAACAGAACGAAATAAGAGAAGAATGATATGAAGAATATAGAAAGGATATAGCAGAGCTGAAGGAGTTGAAGCAGTCAATTAGGGAACTTAAAGATGCAATAGAAAGTATCAACAACAGATTAGACTATGCAGAAAAAGAATCTCAGAGGAAGAGGGCAAAGCTCTTGAGATAGCTCAGATAGTTAAAGAGACAGAAAAGAAGAGAGAGGAAGCAGAACATTCACTGACAGAATTATGGGACTTTATGAAGCATTCAAACATATGAATTATAGGTATCCCAGAAGGAGAAGAAGAATTCCTCCAGAGGAATGGAAGCCATACTAGACAATATTATAAGTGAAAATTTCCCAAATATCACCAAAGATTCTGATACACTCCTTTCAGAGGGATAACAGACCCCAGGTCACCTCAAATCTGATAGAGCTTCTTCAAGACAAATTGTGACGAACCTGACCAAAATCAAGACAAAAGAAAAGATTCTTCAAGATGCCAGGAGTAAACACCAATTGACCTACGGGGGAAAATCCATCAGGGTGACTGCACACTTCTCTAATGAAACTTTTCAAGCCAGAAGACAATGGTCATCCACATTTAATCTACTTAAACAGAACAATCTCCAGCCCAGAATTCTATATCCAGCTAAGCTAAGCTTTAAAATTGATGGAGAAATCAAATCTTTTACTGATATGCAAACATTGAGGAAATGTGCCACAAGACCAGCTCTAGAGGAAATACTTCAACCTGTTCTACACACTGACCATCACAATGGACCACCAGCAAAGTAAACACCAAGAAATTAAAGGACAGAACCTAGCTTCCATAATGATGCAAAAGACAAAACTAAGCAATGGACTCTCACAAAATAAGCTGAATAGAACTCCACCACATATATCAATTATCTCAATAAATGTTAATGGCTTGAATTCCCCACTGAAGAGGAATACATTGGCTGATTGCATTAAAAAATACAATCTATCCATTTGCTGTCTGCAGGAAACACACCTAGTCTCAAAAGACAAATTAAAACTCAGAGTTAAGGGTTGGAAGATAATTTTTCAGGCAAACAGAATCCAGAGAAAAAGAGAGGTTACAATCTTATTTTCAGATACATATGGATTTAAAGCAACTGAAGTCTAAAAAGACAAAGATGGACACTTAAAAATAAATAAATAAATAAAAAATAAAACAAAAGATGGGCACTTCATATTGGTCAAGGGAAAAATACAACAAGAGACATTTCAATTCTAAATATTTATTCCCCCAACTTAAATGCTCCCAGATCCTTGAAACAGGCCTTAATTAGTCTGAGCAATATGATATCCTATAACACCATAATAACAGGGGACTTTAACACTCTTCTTACATAGCTGGATAGATCCTCCAAATGAAATTAAACAAAGATATAAGGGACTTAAATGAGACCCTAGAACAACTGTGTTTGATAGATGTACATAGAACACTTCATCCCAAAGATAAAAAGTATACGTTCTTCTCTTGGGCCCATAGAACATTCTCCAAAATTGACCATATCCTAGGACACAAAACAAACCTTAACAGAATCAAAAGAATTGAAGTTTTATCTTGTATCTTCTCAGACCACAAGGAATTAAAGGTGGAGATCAACTAACAAAAATGTTCAACCCGACACAAAGGCATGGAAATTAAACAACCTTATGTTGAATGAGAGTTAGGTGCAAGAAGAAATAAAAGAGAAAATCATTAACTTCCTTGAGCATAACAATAATGAAGACACAAGCTACCAAAACCCGTGGGATATAGCAAAAATAGTCCTCTGAGGAAAATTTATCACTTTAGATGCCTACATCCAACAAACAGAAAGAGCACACATCAACAAACTCACAAGCCATCTTATGGAATTGGAAAAGGAACAACCTAGCAGAAGAAAAGAAATATCCAAAATTACATCAGAGATTAATGAAATTGAAAACAAAAGAATCATTCAGAAAATTAATGAAACAAGAAATTGGTTTTTCAAAAAAATAAATAAAATAGATAAACCTTTGGCCAAACTAACTAGAAATAGAAAAGTAAACTCTCTAGTAACCTCAAACAGAATGATAAAGAGGAAATAACTGATGCCACAGAGATACAAGAGATTATCTCTGAATACTACAAGAAGCTCTTTACCCAGACATTTAACAATGTGAAGGAAGTGAATCAATATTTGGAATCACACTCTCTCCCTAGACTTAGTCAGGAAGAAATACATCTCCCAAACAGACCAATTTCAAGCCCTGAGATCAAAGAAACAAGAAAAAAAATCTCCCAACAAAAAAATGCCCTAGTTTGGATGGCTTCACACCAGAATTATATCAAACCTTTAAAGAAGAGCTTATTCCTATACTCCAGAAATTATTCCAAAAAATTGAGGAGGAAGGAATCTTCCCCAACAGATTCTATGAAGCAAACATCACCATGATACCAAAATCAGGAAAAGACCCAACTAAAAAGGAGAAGGAGAACGTCAGACCAATTTCACTAATGGGTATAGATTCAAGAGTTGTCAACAAAATCCTAGCCAATAGATTTCAGCTTATCATGAAAATAGTTATACATCATGATCAAGTAGGTTTCATCCCAGGGATGCAAGGCTGGTTTAACATAGGTAACTAACTCCATAACTTTTATTCATCGTATCAACAAAAACAGAAACAAGAACATATGATTCTCTCAATAGATGCAGAAAAAACATTCGATAAAATTCAGCATCCTTTTCTAATTGGAACACTGAAGATGTTGTAATGCACATTTGAAGATGTGCACATGGTGGCATATTTCTTAACTGGTCAAAGCTATCTATGACAAACCCACAGCTAATATTTTACTGAATGGAGTAAAACTGAAAGCTTTTCCTCTTAGAACTGGAACCAAACAAGGTTGTTTTCTGTCACTATTACTATTCAACATAGTCCTAGAAATTCTAGCCAATACAATTAAGCAAGAGAAGGAAATAAAAGGCATCTAAATGGGAGTATCCAAACTCTCCTTCTTTGCTGACAATATAATATTATATTTAGAGAACCACAAAGAGTCAACCACAAGACTCTTGAAAGTCATCAAAAAATACAGTAATGTTTCAGAATATAAAATCAATGTCCACAAACCAGTAGCCTTTGTATATGCCAACAAAACCAAAGATGAGGGGCTAATCAAGGACATAGGTCCCTTTGCCATAGGTTCAAAGAAAATGAAATATCTAGAAATATGCCTAAGAAAAGAGGTGAAAGTAATGAAAATTATGAAACACTACAAAATTAAATAGCAGATGCTTAAGGCTTGGAAGAATCACTGTTTTGAAAATGTCTATAATTCCTGAGGCAATCTAGAGATTTCATTGTCATCCATATGAAAATACCAACTTCTAACTTACAAGACATGGAAAAAAAAATGATTCTTCATTATGTGTGGACCCATACAAAAGCCTGTATAGTTAAGGCAGTTCTTAGTAGGAACAGCAAAGCCTAGGGGCATCAGAATGCCAGACTTTAGTCTGTACTACAAGGCCATATTGGTCAAGACAGCATGGTACTGGCACAAAAAAAATAGATACATAGACATTTGGAATCAAGTCAGGAACCAAGAAATGAAACTAACATCTTACAACCACCTAATTTTCAATAAACCAAACAAGAACATACACTGGGGGAAAAGACTCTCTTTTCAATAAATGTTGCTGGGAGAACTGGATATCCACATGTAAAAGACTGAAACTGGACAGGCACATTCTCCACTTACAAAAATTGATTCAAGATGGGTAAAGGACTTAAATTTAAGGCATTAAATGATAAAAATCCTCAAAGAAAGCATGGAAAACATTGGAAGATATTAGCCTGGCTAAAGAATTTATGAAGAAGACTTCCATGGCAATTGCAACAGTAACAAAAATAAACAAATGGGACTTAATGAAACTGAAAAGCTTCTATACAGCTAAGGAGACAACAACCAAAGCAAACAGATGACCTACACTATGGGAAAGGATATTTGCATATTTTGCATCAGACAAATGCTTGATATCTAGGATCCATAGAGAACTCAAAATAATCCACATGAAAAAAAGCCAACAATCCCATATATCAGTGGGTAAGAGACATGAATAGAACCATCTCTAAAGAAGACACACAAATGACTAGGAAACATGAAAAAATGTTCATCATCCTAATTATCAGAGAAATGCAAATCAAAACAACTCTGAGATACCATCTAACCACAGTGAGAATTGTCCACATCACAAAACCTCAAAACTGCAGTTGCTGGCGTGCTTGTGGAGAGAAAGGAACACTTTTACACTGTTCGTGGTGGGACTGCAAACTAATACAATCTTTGTGGAAGAAGTATGGAGAATCTTCAAAGAACTCAAGCTAGACCTCCCTTTTGATCCTGCAATCCCATTGTAAATTGGGCTGCAATAAACAGCCTAGTACAAGTGTCTTTATAATAAGTTTTTTTTTTTTCCCTTCTGAATAGATGCCCGGTAATGGGCGTCTAACTACAAGGAAAAAAAAATATCCTTTTATCATAAGGACACTTGTACTAGACTGTTAATCACAGCTCAATTTAGAATCACCAAAATGTGGAAACAGCCTAAATCCCCACCAACCCAGGAACAGATTAATAAGCCATGGTATATGTATACCATAGAATACTATTCAGCCATTAAAAATACGGAGGCTTTACAGCCTTTGTATTAACCTGGATGGAAGTCGAACACAAAAACATGTAAAAATGCTCATTATCTTAATTATCAGAGAAATGCAAAATAAAGCATCACAAAAATGGAGAAGCATTAACTGAAAATGGTCTGAATACCCCAATCAAAAGAGAGTTATAAGTTGTCTATAAGAATCAGACAAAATATAAGGACACAAATGGAATAAAGTTAAAATGTCATAATTGAATGTCCACTTGGAATTTTTCTTTTGTAAAATACCATTTGAGGTCATTTATGTGTTTCTTTATTGCATGGATCAAAAATCTAAACTATGGCTCTGTGCCTGTGGCTCAAGTGGCTAAGGTGCCAGCCACCTACAACTGAGCTGGCAGGTTTGAATTCAGCCTGGGCCCACCAAACAACAATGACGGCTGCAACCAAAAAATAGCCAGGCATTGTGGTGGCTGCCTGTAGTCTCAGCTACTTGGAAGGTGGAGGCAAAAGAATCACTTGAGCCCAGGAGTTGGACATTGCTGTGAACTGTGATGCCATAGCAGTCTACCCAGGGTGACAGCTTGAGGCTCTGTCTCAAAAAAAAAAGGGGGGGGGATGGTGCCTGCGGCTCAAGGAGTAGGGTGCCAGTGTCATATGCCAGAGGTGGTGGGTTCAAACCCAGCCCTGGCCAAAAACTGCAAAAAAAAAAAAAAAAGTAACCTATAGCTGACAGGCCAAGTCTTACCCTCTACCTGTTTTTGCATTGTTCATAAGGTAAGAATTGTTTTTATATTTTAAATGGTTGGAAAAAATCAAGAGAAGAATAATTTGTATTATATGAAAATTATACACAATTCAAATTTCAGAATTTATAAATAATTTTTTAATTGAGCCACACATGCACAAAAAAGTCTTCTCCCAGCTTCTGATTAATACCACAGAATTCAAGGCCAGCTGAACCTGGATCTTAGTCCCCTCCAATACTATCCTGGTTCAGTTACCATGGCGAGGTAAATACATGGTCTGTAATCGTTAGTGTCCTATGTGAAATGGAGATGATGTGAATACTATTTAGCTACCATCATTTTTAGAGGATGTAGTAAGAACCCAATGAAAAGAACTGAATGAAGTTCTTGGTTCTTGTAAACTAAGCACCAGTGATAGCTGTGATTGAGTTCTTTCAGCATCATCACCACTACCATCAGCATCATTATCCCTACCATCCCCTTCATTGACAGTGACTAAGGTACTTCAAAAAATGAACATTTCTGTCCAAGTTACATGACTGGACCAGTATCCCAGGGAAAGCACTCAGTTGCATATTTGTCAATGGCAAATGTGAGATCTGTGCCTTGGCTTTGTGTTCAAGAATAGATCGTTACTTCCATGACCTGGCAACTATGAATTGGGCTGCAATGAACATTCTAATACAAATGTCTTTGTTGTAATGCAATTTTTGGTCATCTGCGAATATACCTAATAAAGGAATTGCAGGGTCAAATGGCAGGTCTATTTTTAGTTCTCTAAGTGTTCTCCAGATGTCTTTCCAAAAGGAATATATTAGTTTACTTTCCCACCAGCAATGTAGGAGTATTCCCTTTTCTCCACATCCACGCCAGCATCTTTGGTTTTGGGATTTTGTGATATGGGCTGATCTCACTACTTTGTAATTTATATTTTGTAATGAATGATAACGTTCAATGTATTTTCATATACTTTTTTCCCATTTGTATACATATATTAAGTATTTTAAAACTCTGATTATCATAGTATATGTTTGATACTTTTAAATATATTAATTTAGTCAATTTTATATGGTCATTGCATGCTTAGAACTCTGCCATAAGATCTTACACACTACCAGAAGCTGGAATTTCAACCTCTCTTATTCTCAGAACTCCTTTTCAACATATCTTTTCCATGGCACTTTCTGACCATCTTGCTCCCATTGTATTTATCTTATCTTGTTTCGGTCCTCAGCTTACTATGGTACAATTCACTTTTATGGGCACCATCTTCTTTCCTCCACAGAGGTATCGACCCCTTATGAGAAGACACCCTTCCTACAAATATCCTCTTTATACTTTTCTGAGTTCTCCTACATGCCGTAGGTTCCTTCTTAAATACCCACGAAAGGAGTCAGTGATTAGAGGGGAAGAGTGAGAGTGTTTGTGGTGAGTGGTATTTAAAAAAACCACAGCCATAGAGTAGTTGAAAATAGCAAAAGAGATTTTATTCAGGAATTACTGCAATAGAGGAAAACAAACATCAGTTTAAACCCAAAGTCAATTTCGAATGAAGTATGAAAAAGTGGGGATCTATAACCAAAAAATGGGTCATGTCAGTGAATGGAAAGTTATCAAGAAGAAACCTCCAGGATAAGGGGGAAATCTTCCTAAACGGATCTAAATGGGCTCTTGCTGGGGGCAGGTCAGGGTGAGCAGATACCACCTGGAGAGGGAGGGGGATGAGGAATTGAACAGATATTAAGGATGACCAGATGTCAAGGGGAGGAAATTCTTTCCAAACTGACTTAGTAAGGTTCTGCATCAGCTGGGTAATGCAGGCCCCACAAGGATGGACACTGAAGCCCAAGTTCAAGGTCTAATTGAGAGAAGATCTTGGAGGAACCTGACTACTGTCTGGCCAAGGAAAGCAAGTTTGTCAGTGGAAGAGTGACTTGAATGACCATTAGGGCTGCAACTTTGATTCACTGTCCCTGTTCAAACAAACCTTATAGAGTAGGAAGCCCCGTTTATGGTCAGGATATGAACTTGGAAAGTTTTAAATCCCCAGAGATTCCCAGAAGAGTTTTACAAGTCACATGCTACCCTAAGCCCTATAACTAATGAGAGCAAATTACAAAGTTGGCTGAGAAAGTTCTCTGCTCCCTCTGATGAAAGATGAGAGGAATCCCCTGGGGTCTCCTACGTAGGACAAATCCTCTAGAGCTGAGGAATCTCAGGTTCTGCTAATAATCTGATGCTATCTTTAAACTGGTAGGAAGGAAGGCTTTAAACCACTGTAATTTCATAGGCAGTGGGGGCTGACCACAGCACATAAGGCCTAGCCTTGCAGCTCATTTTGCAAAACTCTAGAGCCATAGAAAGCTGGAGCTTTCACAGACTCAGGACCATCCACCTCACTTGCCCACTGGGGAAACTCAAATTCAGAAGATGCAGCAACTTGCCCATCACTAAACTAGTAGTGGTAAAAGTAAGACTTGTGATTTTCATATTAACTGTTCTGTTTCTTTTGAGCGGTGAACAAAGCATGCTTCCACCAACGATGTGAAGACTGTCTTGGTAGAATATAATTGTGACAGTGAATTGCTTTGGATCCTGATAAAATACACAAGGTAGGAAACTATTCTAGATGGTTTGACTTCCCCCTCATAATTAATTGTCACTACTAAAAGGAAGGATCTTTGGAATAAAATTATGTATTTTCTCCAAATCATCAATCACTTCTTTTTGACTTAGAAAAGTATGTATATTTCTTTTGTCAGTGTGTTTTTATCCCAAGTTAAATTTGATACAAGTAGAATTAGGGAGAACTTCAAAGACAAGTGAGGGTACAGTAGGACACAGAAAACACACACAATTTGTCATACTGTAGGAAGAGTTTCTGACATTAATACTTTACTGTTTGTGATTCTCCAAATAAATGTTTAGTATATAGTTAATACCAGATAAGGAAAAACCTGTCTTAAAATTTGTATTGGCGCATTTTTTGCATTTTCAAAATGCTTATTAATTTAACAATGCCTTTGAAAATACCTCCCGCCCCCCACCTCCCAGGCTGTGTTAGAAGGGATAGGCCATGTTTCATGAAATCAGATTATTCCTCAGGCAGTCAGAGCCTGGGTTAGAAAGATCTTGGGTTGTACACCAAAGATACAAGGTACTAAGGCAACTTCTTATTTATTTATTTATTTTTGAAACAGAATCTGACTCTGTTGCCCTTAGTAGAGTGCCAGGGTATGATAGCTCACAGCAACCTCAAACTCTTGGGCTTGAGCAATCCTCTTGCCTCAGCCTCCAGAGTGGCTGGAACTACAGGCACCTGCCACAACACCTGGACAGTTTTTCTATTTTCTGTAGAGATGGAATCTCACTCTTGCTTAGGCCAGTCTCGAACTTCTGAGCTCAGGCAATCCTCCTGCCTTGGGCTGGGCTTAAAGCAGCTTGTTCTGCCAAGAATGTATTCTATTTTTTCCTTTGGTATACTTACTTAATATTTTAGCTAGAATCCATTTAGTTATCTTTCTCACAAAGTTACTGTAAAGAGTCAACAGAACTTTGGAGCATTGGTGTGAGCAGTGCCCTGCTAAAGGAAAGAATTTTCCACAGTAGCTTAGGGATAAGCAGAAGAGACCTATTGGGACCTAGTATTTCTGAGAGGGAAGGATGTCTTCTGCAGGAAACCCAGAGTGCTGCAGGAAGCTCCTCATGTGGGAAAATGGAACAATGATCCATAAGTGGATTTGAAAACCAAGGATATCCATACCTTGGACACTGAAGACGCTTACACAAAAAGGCCTCTGGAGGAAGCCTAAGGCTCCAGGAGACACTGGTGCTCATAATATACCCTTAGGCAAGAGGACATAAATATACTCCAGACTTTTCCTTGGGAAATAAATATTCACAGATAAGAAATATGGATACGGTGAAAGAAAGAAAAACTGTAATGGCTTGATGGGAGGTAAGGAAAGATCAGGTTACATGATTCACATATGCCTATGAGAGAATGGGGCTTGTCAGGTTTGAGAGGATAAAGAATTCAAAGGACCTGTGAGGTAAAGTCCATAGGGCTGAGGATTATTTCTGCAACTATTTATAATTTAGACCATCATCTTCTAATTTAGACCAGTGTTTCTTCTGACTCTTGGTGACCAGCTGGATTCTGCCAAGTGAATACTTGATCTTTGCCTAAACTAGATATTTAGAGGCAAAAGTCTGTTCAACTCCATGCTCAAAAATCACATACTGTACAGTGATGAATACCTTTTGCTTTAGTGAAGCACACATTCATTATACATTAAGCACCTTTTAGATAATTAATCCATCTATCCAATATTTTCTGGGAAGTATTACCTTCTTAAAATGCTCTGTATTAACACCCTGAAAAATACAGACATATATAACTTGTAGTCTGTTTTTTCAAGGAAAGGGAAAGAAATGGGAAAAAATATGCAATTCAAGTCATAATAGTTTGCTTCTAGTTACAAATATTCTACTTCCTAGATAAAACGTTTTCATTTCTAAAATAGGTAAAATAGCTATAATAGGTAAAACAGCTGCCCTACATACTTCACAGCTGGCCTATGTATTTCATACATGTGCTGTGAAGACCAAAATCAATAAAACTTTGAAAAGAATTTGGTAAATGGAGGCTCTATAATGCTAGGTATTTAATATCTTGACATGTGGGGTGAAAAAAACAATACTCCAATATAATAGAATAGTGTTAGATATAAGGACAACCAACATGTAGAATTCAGGGAAGGATGAGATTAAATCAGGTGCAAAATTACTGATGAGCTCATGCAATGAGTAAGCAACTTCTCTTTTTTGGGTGCTGAGCTTGGCATTCACTAATGGATAAAATCTCAATTGCAACCTGCATGCATAGAGTCTGTTTATTGATCAAGACCATCCACATATTCTAATTAATCGCCATTAATCTTAAGGGCCTTAGGTCTCCTCTCTCTCTTCCTTACCTCTTCTCAGGGTATATGGAAGGAAGCATGTTCTTTGTTTTCCTTTAGTATTTTAGGACATAAATGACTTCTCCAAGAAGGAATAATGACTTTGTTTCCCAAACAATTGTAAGGCATTGTCCAAGCTTTTAATAAAATTACTAGCAAATCAATTTATTCAGTAAACATTTTGTACACGTGTAAGTTGCTGTGTGGGTCTCTGAGTCTGTTTATTAGTCACTTACAAGTGTTTACAAGGTTCACAGGCTCATCTCAATCTGGATCACCTAATACACCTGAATCTCCTTCATCTGAGCATCAAGTGGAGTATTTTCTCTCTTATATTATCAGCAAATAAAACTCTTTTTAAAATTAGGCCATCATAGATCTCCTTATCATATGAGTCATTAAATAATTAGTTGCTGAATACAGGAAGAGATGAATGAATAAATGGGAAAAGGAGGAAAATGCATCACCTCCTTACATGTGATTTTGCTCAACTAAATTAAAAGGCAGTTGGAATTTTGATGATTTGTCTTCTTCACATCGCAACTTTCATTTGATGATATCAAAGAATAATGGAGAATTAAATGTCTATTTGTTATTTCTCTTAATTTTCAGACACGCACGCTATGAAGATCAACGAGACAATCCTGACGGAATTCATCCTTGTGGGCTTTTCTGTTTACCCACATGCACAGACATTCCTCTTTGTGGCCTTCTTTTGCCTCTACCTTCTCACCCTTGCAGGCAACCTGGCCATCCTGGTTCTGACTTGGGTGGACAGGTCTCTCCACACCCCTATGTACCGCTTCCTTCGCGCACTCTCCTTCTCTGAGACCTGCTACACACTGGCAATTATTCCCAAGATGCTGGAAGATCTATTGGCCAAGGACAGAAGTATTTCAGTCATAGGCTGTAGCTTACAGATGTGTTTCTTTTTGGGACTTGGTGGAACAAACTGTATCATCCTCACAATGATGGGGTATGACCGCTTCCTAGCCATCTTTAACCCTCTGAGATATCCACTGCTTATGACCAGCCGCATATGTGGAAAACTTGTGGCTTCTGCTTGGACTGGAGGCTTCTTTATCTCTTTGGTAGAGACTGCACTGATATTCAGGGGTGCTTTCTGCAGATCTAACCTCATCAAACACTTCTTCTGCCACATGCGGGCAGTTGTTAGGCTGTCCTGTACAGACAGTGACCTCACAGAATTCATTGTAACGGTGATCTCAGTGGCAGGCTTGCTAGGTACTTTTCTGCTCATTATCCTGACTTATGTTTTCATTCTTTCCACTGTCCTCAGGATCCCTTCAGCGGAGGGCAAGCAGAAGGCATTTTCCACCTGTACCTCCCACCTCACAGTGGTCATCATCCACTTTGGTTTTGCATCTATTGTTTATTTGAAGCCAGAAGCCTCAGGGGCAGATGACACACTCATAGCAGTCCCTTATACTGTTGTTACTCCTTTACTCAGCCCAATTATATTCAGCCTCAGGAATAAGGACATGAAGGATGCTTTTAGAAAGATTATGGGAAGGACACTTGCCTTGACAAAATAATCTTGCCTTTTGCCACTGGTTTGAAGCATGGCTCAATGTCCCTAGAATTCAATGGGTCATTTATCCTGCGAACTCTGGAGAGGCCTATACCATTTGCCTTTATTCAGAGATTGAGATACAGGTCCTGAGACTAGGGCATGAGCCATCACAAGTATTTATTTAGTTTATTGAAAAGGTTGTCTTTCTGCTTTCCACTATCAGAGGAAGAATGTCCTGCAGATATGCAGATTCTCCCAGTCAACTTCTGAGTGTCCTGTACCACACATGAACTGGGAAAAGAAATAAAGTGGAAGAAAAAAACCAGCATATATAACATCTACACTAAGAGATGTTTTAAATAGCTACAGATCTAAAAGTTGAGGAATTTTTCTAGGCAAGATTATGAAATACTCAGTTGAAACTCCCAGTACAGAAACTACTTCTGATAAGAGATATACCCTATTAAAACCATCAGCTGTCTATTTGTGCATATCTGTATACACACACACACATTTTTAAGCACCCATGCCATGCCATAAAAATTAGTGAATATTTTTAATAATACCCTGTTTATGACTGTGGCCTTCCAATGACTGCCAAATACTAACTTCCAAGTATATAGGATATGGTGCAACATTTCTTCGCAAGAGTAAACAAAACACTAGTGTCTGCATCTTCTAAGACCAAGAGAACCATGGAAATGAGAAATGGTCCCTAGTTTCTCTAAGGTGAAGACATTCACAAGCAAATGTTAAAGAGCTACATCATGATACAGAGAGATTTCACAAAGAAAAGTGTTTGGGGATAATTTAGGCAACATGGAAAGGAAAAAAACAGATGAACACAGCACTAATTCTTTATATCACCAGAATAAAATAAGAAATGCTCTGGAGTTCATGTTTCAGAAGAATAGTGAATGATCTTCATGAAAATCCTGGAATGCAAGCCTAGGATTTCTAAATCCTTTTTTTTAAAATTCTACCCTTAATCAACTCTGTGACTTCTGGGAAAGATAGAAAATTTGAACTGGGATTTGGTATATATAAAATTTATATAAAAAAGTATTAGAGTAATTTTGACCCTATTATTTAGGAACTATATTGAAGATAAATGAAATAATAGATAAACATTATTGTGCACATCAATTGATTCAATTGTCATTATTACGCTCTTTTCTTTCTTTGAGATTATTTTTATAACATATGTGCAGATGGAATCTAATCTCTGCAGTCTGTGATCTGTGGTCATTACTTCAGTAGCAAGAGTGTTTCTTCTACTTTGATTTCATTCCCGGTAATTTATTATTCAATCTAGGGAAGTTATAAATCTCGGGAAAAAATGCTAACAATTTACCTCCTCATAGTGGGTGCAGAAGATTTACATTATGTCTAGGCTCCAGTTCTTGAATCTGAATTTAGACCAATTAACTTCTTTTGTTTAACATGTGGATCCATTGCTAAACTAGAAATAAGTGACTAGATGGAAGCTGAAAATACCCAAGGACTTGCGCACACATGGGCACTTGCTTTACGACAAATATAGCATTGCAGAGCAGTGAGAATAGCTGATGCTAGAAAAATAGAATATCCATATGAGAAAAACAAAATCTTGTGTTTCTGGGTATCAAAAACAAAAAATGGAGAAGCAAAACAATAAAGCTTTTAGAAAGTGAAATAAGAATATGTCCTCACCAACCTGTGGTAAGGAAAAAAAAAAAAGGAAAATTGTTAAGTTGTTTAAACCATACAGAAAATCCTTAACTAAAATCAAAAGGTTGATCATATCAAAATTGAGAAATTTTATTCATTCAAAAGGTACTATTTGGGGAGTGAATAGGAAAGCCAACTAATAAAACGACAATGATATTTACAAAGTGACTGGTATAAAATTGAGGGTAATGATGAATTTTGGAAGGAAGGCATCTATGGCTGGGTTTGGGGAAGGGCACCCAGAGCAGCTTCTGACCAGCAAAATTATTTTTGGGGGTGTAGGTGGTGATTACAAGAGTTTGTTTCAAGAAAGCTTTACTGTTATGTACTTATTTGTTTTCTGGCTTAATGTTTTACTTTATAATATAAATATTTTTAAAAAGTTAAAGAGGGAGAAAAAATTCACAACACATAACTGGCACAAGGTTCTCATCTAGTATATAGTCATGGATCACTTAACTATGAGGATACATTCTGAAAAACATGCCACTGGGCAATTTTTTCATTGTTTTCACACTATATTATGCAAACATAGTGTTACACTACAATACAATAGCAAAAATGTTCAAGAGATATGAATAGATCCTTTATAAAAGATAACATATAAATGTTCGATAAATATTGAAAAGGTGCTTAATTCATTAGTTACCATGAACATGAATGTTAAAATCCCAGTAAGGGCCAGGAATAGTGTCTCACACCTGTAATCCTAGCACTGTGGGAGGGTGAGGTAAGAGAATCCCTTAAGTTCAAGACATGCCTGAGCAAGAGCAAGACCATGTCTCTACTAAAAATAGAAAAATTAGCTGGATGTTGTGGTGGACACCTGTAGTTTCTGCTACTTGGGAACCTGAGGCAGGAGGATTGCTTGAGGTCACAAGTTTGAGACCAGCCTGAATAGAAGCAAGACCCTGTCTATACAAAAAATAGAAAAGTTAACTAGGCCTAGTGGTGAATACTGTAGTCTCAGCTATTTGGGAGGCTGAGCCAGGAGGATCACTTGAGGTCAAGAGTTTGAAGTCACTTTGCGCTAAACTGACACCATGGCTCTCTAGCCTAGGGCAACAAAGTGAGGCTCTGTCTCCAAAATAAATAAAGGCGACATCACAATTGATATAAAAAATACAAAACATTATCTAGGACTATTATAAAAATCTCTATGGTCATAAACTTGAAAATGTGGAGAAAATGGACAAATTCTTTGAAACATACAGCCTCCCTAGGTTCAAAAAAGGAGAAATGAAGCTCCTGAACAGATGAATATCAAGCACTGAAATTAAAGCAGTAATAAAATGATCTTCCAACAAAATCTGAGATCAGACAGTTTAACACTCAAATTTTACCAAAAATACAAAGAAAAACTCCTACCTATTCTGGAGAAATTATTCCATAACCTTGAAAAGGAAGAAATCCTCCCAACTCATTCTACAAAGCCATTATTACCTTTATAACAAAGCCAGGAATGGACAAAACTTAAAAAGGAAACTACAGACCAATATCACTTATGCAAAAATTCTCTATAAAATTTTAACAAATCAAATTTAGCTGCACGTCAAAAAATAATTCATCACAACCAACTAGGCTTCATCCCACAGATGCAAGGATAGTTCAACATATGCAAATCTGTAAATGTAATCTACCACATAGTAGATGCAAAACTAAGCACCATATGATCCTTTCAATAGATGCTGAGAAAGCATTTGACAAAATTCAGCATTCCTTCATGATAAAAATGCCCAACAAAATTGGTATAGATGTGACATACCTCAAATTATAAGGGACATGTATGAAAAGACCACTGCTAATATCTTATTGAATGGAGAAATTTGCTTAGAACTAGAACCGGATAAGGATGCCCACTTTTACCACTTCTATTCAACATAGTGCCAAAAGTCCTAGCCAGAGCAGTCAGGTGAGAGAAGGAAATAAAGGATATCCAAATGGGGATTGAAGAGGACAAACTCTTGCTCTTAGCTGATGATATATAATCCTATATGTAGAAAACCTCAGTTTCAACCAAGAGATTCCAGGAATTGATAAATAAATTTAGCAGAGTCTCAGGCTACAAAATCAGTATACACAAATCAGCTTTCATATATGCCAAAAGCAGTCAAGCTGGGAATGAAATCAAAAACATAATACCATTCACAGTAGCAACAAAGAAAACAAAACGCCTAGGAATATACTTAACAAAGGAGGTAAAAAAAACAAAAACAAAAACAGAAAAACCTCTATAGGAAGAACTATGAAACACTGAGTAAAGAAATTACAGAGGATGTAAACAGATGAAAAAATATACCATGTTCATAGACCAGCAGAATCAACATTGTTAAAATAGCTGTACTACCCAAAATGATTTACAGATTCAATGCAATCCCCATTAAAATACCAATACCAATTTTTGCAGACCTAGAAAAAATAGTTCTATGCTTCATGTGGAACCAGAAAAGACTCTGAATAGCCAATGTAACCTTATGTAATAAGAGTAAAGTGGGAGGACTCACTTTTGCAGATTTCAAGCTATACTGCTAGGCTTTGGTAACCAGAACAACATGGTACTGGCACAAAAGCAGAAGACATAGACCTATGGATCAGAGCAGATATCCCAGAGATGAGATCATCCTCATATACCCATCTAATATTTGACAGAGCAGATAAAAACATGCACTATAGAAAAGAGTCCCTATTCAATAAATTGTTCTGGGAAAACTGGGTAGCCAATGTAAAAGACTGAAACAGCATCTGTACCTCTCCCCACTGACAAAAATTAATTCATATGATGTAAAAGATTTAAAACTAAGGCAGGAAACCATATGAATTCTAGGAGAAAATGTTGGAAAGATTCTTATAAATATTGGCCTAGGGAAAGAGCTTATCAAAGAAGACCCCCAAAGTAAGCACAGCAACACTAAAAATAAATAAAAGTAGTTTTTATGGCTCGGCACCTGTGGCTCAATTGGCTAAGGCACCAGCCACATACACCTAAGGTGGGGGGTTCGAATCCCCAGCCCGGGCCCGCCAACAACAATGATGGCTGCAACCAAAAAATGGCCAGGCATTGTGGTGGGTGCCTGTGGTCCCAGCTACTTGGGAGGCGGAGGCAGGAGACTCGCTTGAGCCCAGAAGTTGGAGGTTGCTATGAGCTGTGATGCCATGGCACTCTACCCAGGGGGACAGCTTGAGGCTCCGTCTCAAAAAAAAAAAAAAAAGTAGTTTTTATGTATCAGATTTCACAGAGAATTCTTAGCTAAGACATCAATTCTTTACACTGAAGCAACAAATAAAACCCACTTTTGCTTCAAATGACACCATGAAGAAAATGAAAAGTCTACCCACAGAATGGAAAGAATATTTGCTAATCATATATCTGATAAAGAACTTGTATCTAGAATATACAAAGAACTGTCGTAACTGAATCATAAAATGAAAAATGCCTCAATAAAAATGGGCAAAATGTCAGAATAGATATTTCTCCCAAGAAGATATGCAAATGGCCGATAATGACATGAAAACAAGCCCAACATCACCAATCATCAGCGAAATGAAGAGTGACACCACACACACTCTACTGACTCACATCCACAAGGAATGGCTAGGACAGGATGGTGATAATAAGTGTTGGTGAGGATATAAAGAAATCCTCTCTGCTGCTGGGAATATGCAATGCTGCAGCCACTGTGAAAAATAGTGTGGAGGTTCCTCAATAAATTAAAAATAGAGCTACCAAGTGATGCAGTAATGCCACTTTTGGGCGTATATAAAAAGGCTTTATAGAAACTTTTCCTGTTTATTGCAGCACTAACAGTAACCAAGACAGGAAAGCAAACTCAATGTCCATCTACAAATGAGTGAACAAATAAAATTATAACATATTCATATAGTGGAATAGTATACAGACTTGAAAAAGAAGAAAATCCTATGATTTATGATCATATGGGTAAAGATGGAGGATATTATGCTAATGAATAAGCCCAACACAGAAAGACAAATATTACAGTACAAAATTTTAGTTGTGTAAGATTAAGAAGTCTCAGAGATGTACTGTACAGCATAGTGGCTATAGTTAACAATATTGTAACGAATGCTTAAAATTTTGCTAGGAGAGTCACACACATTGATATATAGATATATATTTTGTGTTGTTATGAAAAAAATAATAATAAATTACTAGGGTAGGAGGAATATTGTGGAGGTGATGGATATGTTTATGGCTTGGATTTTGGTGATGGTTTTTATCTGTGTACTTTAAACTCATCTGTATACATTAAATATATACAGCTTTTTGAATGTCAATATTACCTCATTTAAGTGGTTTAAAAAAACTGAATATTAGCACAGGGATAGACATAAGAGCAATAGAACAGAATAGGAAATATAGAGATAGACTCCCACAAATATGGCCAGTTGATTGTCGATGAAAGTACAAAATCAATGCAACAAAAGAAAGATCAGCTTTTCAATAAATGGTGTTGACAGGATTGTACATTCATTGACAAAAAAGTAAACATATACACAGACCTTGCTTACAGCTTGTACAAAAATTAACTCAAAATGTATAATGGACTTGAGTGTAAAATGTAAAACCATAAAAGTTTTAAGAAAAAGTAGAGAGGCGGAGCAAGATGGCAGAGGAGATGCACCTCTGAGTCAACTCTCCTGGTGATTTCAGGTGAGAGTGGGCTTATTGGATCCCTTCCGTGTGGCATCCTTGCACGGATAAGCAGCACAGGGCGAGCAGCAAAGAGGGGAATTGTTGGATTGGAAGTATAATCCAGAACCACGGTATCAGCCAGAAAAAACTCAGGACAGCAGCTGAAACGGCCCCATCTGTGCCCTGCGGCGTCAGGACCAGGGCCCGCGCCATGCGGCACCAGGTCGCGGCTGGCATCCTGAGAGACAGAAAGTAATCCTTCCCCGATGAAAGGCTCCTGTACCCAGTTCGTAGGGAGTCTGTGTGTCTCGCAGAGAGTGCAGTGAGGTGTGGACTCCCAAGCCGAACTTAGCAGCCAGAAACGGGAGACACTTGGACCCAGTTTAGAGTGCCAGAGATCCAGGCATTTGGACAGAAACTTGAGGGGAAGGGACCCTGCTTAGAAACCGATCCATCCTATAATTTTAGAAGT
>CAUYQV010145304.1:0-47631 GCA_963574575.1 Galagoides demidoff | reverse complement strand
GGCTAGCCCTTACTTTCCGGGTAGCCCCAAGCAACCTCCCCACCAGCCTTTTATTGAAATAGAATGATACAGGTGAGGGGAGTAATTAACAATGACTATGCTGAGGGCACGGGCTCCTTCTCCATAAGGCGCTCCTGTGGACAAATCACCCGATAGTCCATCCCTCAGCTGTAAATCATCTTGCTTAGAGGTCGTCTGTCTCTTGGCATCCTCTACAGTCTAGTTTTGGTATCAGGGCACTACTGGCCTCATGGAATGAATTAGAAAGTATTCTCTCCTTTCTATTTTGGAAGACTCATCCTCTGTTTCCTGAACTACCACAGTGGCCCTGTCTTTGGACTTCCATGTCACATCCTGCAATCTAGTCTCCATATTATGGCCAGATCTTTTTAAAAATGTTCTGTATTATTATTATTATTATTATAATTGACAAATAAGTTGTATATCTATATGATGTACAACCTGATATTTTGAAATGAGTATACATTACGGGGATGGCTACATTAAACCAATTAATATTAACATAATTGCCCATATTTATTTTTTATGGACACATAAAATCTACCCTCTTGGCAATTTTTTAGCATACACTACATTGTTATTGGCTGCAGTCACCATGTTGTGCTTGATCTTATGAGTGTACAGTGCCGCACATCTCTCAGAGCCTTGAGGCATTGATATCCACATTCCTGAACAGGGGCCCTTTCCGTCCATTTCACCACATCTCTCACGTCCATGTCCCAGCTTTGTGAGGCTCCCTTTAGTTCCTTAAGCACATCTCAGTGTCATCTCAGAGATATAGTGAATTCCTAACTTCTGGTACCTGCGAACATGACCTTATTTTAAAATGTGGTCTTTGCAATATGAACTCAAGTTCATATTGAATTACCGTGGGCCTTAAACCTGATAAGAACAGGACATGAGACAGACCCAGTGAAAGGGAAGGAAGTCAGGTGGAAGTAGAGGTAGAGGTTAGAGTGAGGTGTCTATAAGCCACGAATGTCTGGGGCTGCCAACACCAGGAAGAGCCAAGGAAGGCTCCTCCCCAGAGATCCCATGGGAGTGTGGTTTCAGGCTTCAGCCTTTAGAACTACGGAGGAGGCTCAGCTCCTATAGCTTAGTGGCTAGGGTGCCTGCCACATACATCAGCGCTAATGGGTTCGAACCAAACCTGGGCCTGCCAGAAACAACAACGACAACTACAACCAAAAAATAGCCAGATTTGTGGCGGGCACCTGTAGTCCTAGCTACTTGGGAGGCTGAGGCAATAGAATTGCTTAAGCCCCAAAGTTTGAGGTTGCTATGAGCTGTGACGCCATAGCACTCTACCAAGGGCAACAGAGTGAGACTCTGTCTCACAAAAAAGAACTGGGGGGGAATAAATTTCTGTTGTTTTAAGCAACCCACTTAGTAGTATTTATTCTGACTGCCCTAGGAAACTCATACAAGAATACAGGAGGTTTATTAACTGATGAGTTGGTTGCTTTAGTGATCTATGTCTGATGGCACTAAAAAGAGGAGAAAAGTTAACTCCAGGTAAAGTGATGTGTATCTCTTGTCTTTCACAGGCAAAGGGTGGAGGATATGAAAGTGAAAGTGCTTACCCAAATGCCGAGCTCTTGTTCTTGGAGATCCACAACATTCATGTGATGAGAGAGTCGCTGCGCAAATTAAAGGAGATAGTGTATCCTTCCATTGATGAGGCCCGGTGGCTGTCCAATGTGGATGGGACTCACTGGCTGGAATACATAAGGGTAAAGACGTCCAGTATTTCATATGCCTTCCTGTTAAGATTACTCTTTGTCTAGGCCAACAATATTAGTATCTCCAAGTGGCTTCTCAGCATCACAAATAAGCACCTGGGGGCTATATGCGTGAACTTCTGTAGTTTCCAGTGACACAGTCTCTGTGCAGGGCTTCCATGTCATAGTGAAAAGAGGAGCATAGGGTTTGTCTCAGGTCAGGTTTGAACTTTGTGGCCCTTTAATCAAAGGCCCTATTTACCGTAGTTTTTTTTTAGTATAAGTTTTTTTGTGTGTGTTTGTTTGTTGGTTGTTTCTTTTTGCAGTTTTTGACCGGAGCTGGGTTTGAACCTGCCATCTCTGGCATATGGGGCTGGTGCCCTACCCGTTTGAGCCACAGGCACCACCCAAGTTTTGTTTTTTTTTAAACACACTAAAGTTTCCTAATGATTCTCAGTTGATTTCATGGCAGTCTCATTTGGTTTATTGTCCAGAACTTCCAAAGTTCTCCCCAGAATTATTTTATATTGTAGTCAAAATTAAACATAGCCTGGTCTAACATGCCTTCTTTTCTAAAGATGCTTCTGGCTGGGGCGGTAAGAATTGCTGATAAAATAGAATCTGGGAAAACCTCCGTGGTGGTACATTGCAGTGACGGTTGGGACCGAACAGCGCAGCTCACATCTCTGGCTATGCTCATGTTGGACAGTTATTATCGGACCATTAAAGGATTTGAAGCTCTTATAGAAAAGGAGTGGATAAGCTTTGGCCATAGGTTTGCGCTGGTAAGTTGAGACAGTAAAGTGTATGCTTGACTGTTTGCCTGTCATATATATGCACGTGTCTTGCCTGTCATATATATGCACGTGTCTTGCCTGACACACAAAAGCATGCACACATAGGTGCAGATCTAAATTGCCATGATAGAATACATGGACCTAAGTATGTTCTTGGTACAGAATTCTTGTGTTTTTTTGGTTTTCTAGTGTTGTTAGGCCTTTTTAACATAATTGAAGTAAAATTTACTTAATGTGGAAATAACCATTTTAAAATGCTCAGCTGTGTACCCTTTACTGTGTTCACAGTGCCGTGTAACCATCACATCCATCTAGTCCCAAAACGTATTCATTACCCCCAAAGGAAACCCCGTACCCATTAAACAGTCACTTCCCATTTCCCCTTTTCCTTCAGCTCCTGACAACCACTATTCCGTTTTCTGTCTGTATGTGGTTTGCCCTTGCTAAGTACCTGTTTACGTACTTGTATAATGTACATGAAATTGTATATTTGTCCTCCCATGACTGGGTTTTTTTCACTAAGCCCAACATTTTCAAGGTTCGTCCATGTTGTAACATATATCAAATTTTCATTTTTTTTGTAGCTGAATAGTATTCCCTGTGTGTATACACTGCATTTTCTTTATCCATTCATCTGTTGATGGACACTTGGGTTGTTTTCACCTTGGACTATTGTGAGCAAAACTACTACAAATTGGTATACACATTTTTGCCACCATAAGGTACCACAGACAGGGTGGCTTCAACAACAGAAATTTATTTTCTCACAGTTCTGGAGATTGCCAGCAGGGTTGATTTGTCCTGTGGTCTCCTCTTGTTGGCTTGCAGATGGCCTCCCTCTTGCTGCCTCTTCATGGCGTCTTTCTTCTGTGCGTGCACCCTTGGGGTCTCTCTGTGTGTCCACATGTCTTCATAAAGTCAGACTGAGCTAGGGACCACTCCGATGGCCTCATTTTAATTTGCTACCCTTTGTAAATTAAATGTCTTATATCAATAAAACAGTCTCATTCCTCAGGTAGTAGGGGTTAGAGCTTCAGTTTGGGGAGGAGGGCACAATGCAGCCTGTAACAACATACTTTCAATTTGGGGGGTAGAGCCTAAGAGAAGTGCTCCCACAGGGAAGGGGCCAGTCCACAGCCTCTCAGCTGCATGCCCTCTGGGACCTATTGGCAGGTCCCTGGACAGCTTCTTTCACCTCTCTTGCCTTGATTTCCTGCTCTCTGAAATGGTGTTGTGTGAGGGAAATGAGGTTGTACGTGTTGAGTGCTTGGGACAATGCCTGTCCTGCGCTAGGGGCTGGGTGAGGTTTAAACTACTCTTTTGTTTCTTCCCCATCAGCAAGATGGGCTCAGTAGGGAGGAGAGAGTGTGAAATTTTTCCAGATGTTCATACCTGGCCAACTCTAAAGACTCAGAGGCCATTCCCTTCTACCTTTTCTGAAAACTGTATATCCTAGGGGAGAGAAGGCCAGCAGGGGTACTTCCCGGGGGCAGTGGTGAAGACCGGCTACCAGGGTTGACTAGGGTGCGTGCATCAGGATGTGCCTACAGTGCTCTGCTCCTGGCCCTACCATCTGATATGCTGGGGCTCACCACCATGGCCACAGTGAGGACAGCTGCGGGCATCACTGTGTGTCTGGCACTATTACAAGCACCATCTTGTTTAATCCTCATAGGCAGGTGCTGTCATGGAAAGGTTGCAGGAGTGTGAGTTATCTGCTCAAGATCCCATAGCTAGTTACGGTGGAGCCAGCATTTAACCAGTGATTTAACGCCTGCAGCTACCCACCTGCTAGGTCCCTGTACTCTCTCTTACCTTGAGTTCTATGATGAGCCAGTGCCTGGCCTTGCCCACCTGCTTCTGTCATCTGCGGCATGGACCTTACTGACTGGTCTTCCCGTTATCCTGCCTTCAGGCCCCCTCCCCTAGATTGTTCCCATTGACCCAGAAACATGCTGTACACCCCACGACCCCCTCCAGCTATCAATTACTTATCTCTTCCTCTTTACAGGAAAGCTCCTCAAAACTGTTGTCAGCACTCACTGTCATTATTCCACTCCATCTAGTCTGTCTTGAACCCACTCCAGGCAGGCTTCCTTCTCACAGTGCCCCCCACAGCTGGTCTGGTCCTGGTTACCAGTGACTGCACAACATGGATGAATCTTGAAAATATTTTGTTTAAAGAAATAAGCCAGCCAAAAAAGGATAAACATTGTATGTTTCTACTTATATGAAGAACCGAGAATAAACAAATTCATAGAGACAGAAAGTAGAGTAGTCACTGCCAGGAGCAGTGGGGAGTTAGAACTGGATGTAAGTCATTAAGACCAGTGTAGAATTGCTGTTTGTGAAGGTGAAAAAGTTTGGAGATGGATGGTGGTGATGGTTGCATAATGAGTGTGCTTAATGCCAGTGAACTGTACACTCGAAAGTGGGTAAGGTGGTACATTTTATGTATATTTTACCATAATTAATTTTTTAAAAAGGCAATACACCATTACTCTGAGATGCTAATGGTGACTTGGTCATTTCCTTGTTTTTGTGTCTTTCCAGGTGGCAATTTCATAGATATATTTTGCTCTTTCTAGATATTGATCACATTGTATCTTCATAATGTCCCTTTTCTTTTTCATCCTTTTGGTTAGCAGATTATTTGAAGCTTCTCTTAGAATGCTCATTCTTTAGCTATCTCTTTACTTGGGGCATTTCACTATTTTTGACAATTCTGTTTATATGTTTGAGAATACTATCTTGCACCTTTTAGTATGAATCTATGTAATATCTCATAAAATATCAAAAGGTATGAAATAAAATACTGGACGGCCTTGGGTAAGGACCTCCATTACCATTTCAAGATTGAGATTTGGGAGTTCTCTGAGTCATGTAAAATTGGTTAAAACTTGTAGAATGTTAATCATTATTTTGATTCTCAGACTTCCTGACATTTCTTAAAAATGGAAAAAAAATGTTTTTATACTTGTGGAGAAAGCAACATTGATCATATGTTTTATGAGCTACAAATTGGTAGCCCCACGCCAACCCGGTGCATTGGGTGTGGTGGCTGGTCTTGATCTCACCATTTGAACTGAAAAGTTTGCTAGTCAGTTATTTATAATTTCTTAACATACACTATATTAAGGAAAAGTTATAAGACAATCAACATGCAAAAATACTGTATAGTAAGCTGAAATTTTGGTTCCTAAAAGTAATAGAAGTCAATGTAATCCAGTGAACATTTTTGAGTGCCTGTTATGCACCAGGAATTCTATGAGACTTGATTCTTGCCACCAGGCAATTGAAAGTGACTTTTGAGAAGACCATAGCATACCTTAAATTGTCTCTTTGCTGCTTTTCAGCGAGTAGGCCACGGCGATGACAACCATGCTGATGCTGACCGCTCTCCTATATTTCTTCAGTTTATTGATTGTGTTTGGCAAATGACAAGACAGGTGAGAGATTTCAAGTGCATTTCTGACTTGTATAGTCTTTGATTTAAATATATCTTAAAATTTAAGATTAGAAAAATTTTCATTGCTGTTTGATTCAAAATGAATGGCTATGTGTAAAATATGGCCCCTTCTGTTGTTTAGTACTATTTCATTCTAATTTACTTATAAATATAAGCAGAAAATTAGAAACAATCAATTTCACACCAACAGTTACTTGTCTCTGCAAATGGTTCTTGTCAATCATTTTGCCTACCAGTTGTGCAAACCAAAGCTCTTAGATTTTGCTTCTACTGTTCCATTTTGTTGGGATTTTTTGTCTGGTTAAGGAAACACCGCCTTCTCTTGAACAGTTAATCTAAGGTTTGGCCAGATGTCAGACATGAGGTGATGACTACACTACTTGTTAGTTAGTGGGATTAGACCAAGGAATCCAGGAATCTCCACATTCTGCCCAAGATCACAGCCCCTCCCATCCCAAGGCAAATGTGTCCAACAAATCAGTGGCAGATAAGAAGCTGCTAGCATTTTGTCTAGACCTCAGTTGGGATCTTACCCTCATGAGATGAGATAGTGTCAGGGAAATGGATCTGGAAGCAGAGGGAGGGAGGAGACAAAGGAGAAAGTAGTTTCCCACAATGTATGCTGCCCAGTCCAGCTGAGAGGTCTGTGGGGAAAAGAGTAAGTTAGGGGCCTAAGAACCAGAGTCTGGGACCTCTCCTTCCTAGTCATTCACCAGGATCTCTGGCCTTGGCTGCTTCTGTCATGGGGAAGGGAATAGGGATTCTACCAACAGCCGTGATCTCATGATTGATCCTCCTGGTAGCCTGATCACAGTCACCATAGGGTATTTGCAGAGGCCATCTCCTTCTTTACTGAAGAAAGTCTGTGAAATAGCAGTCCTGTATCCCTGCTGCAAGCTACTGTTGCTAATGGGAGTGTGTGTGCTGTGACAGAAAGAAGGTTGACAGCTACCACACTATGCTGCCCCCTCCACCTCAGCTGGGCCTGCTCCCCAGTAGCTCTGCTCTACGGAGGATCTGGAAGAGCCATGGCTGTCCACCTTGAATACATGCTGGCAACCTTCTTCCTGTGGGTCTGGGGAGAGGCTTAGGTGTGTACAAAACGTTCCCTGGGTGACTTGGATGTATACATGAGTTTGAAGACCAGTTATCTAGACTGGTCCTCCAAATGTGATCCTGGGACCAGCTGCCTCAGCATCCCCTGGGAACTTGTTAGAGATACCAGTTTACAGCGCCCATGGCAGACCTGCTGGTGCTTTGGGAGGGGAGGCCCCAGCACTCTGGATTCACAAACACTAAAGGGAATGCTGATGTGTGCTCAACTTTGAGGCCTCTGCTGTAGACTAGCACTGCTTGGACATGAATGAGCATACGGATCGAATGGGCTTCTTGTCGAAATGCAGATTTTGATTCAGTGGGTCTGGGGTGAGCCTGAGATGCTGCATTTCTGACAAGCTACTGGGTGACACTACTGGTTCACAGACCACACTTTGATTGGCAAGGGGTCTAGAGAGCATAGACTACCTTCAGAAAAAAAGCAAAGGGAAGGGGGTTTTATTTATTTATTTACTTATTTATTTATTTATTTAAATTAATTATTATTTTTTTTTATTGAATGGTAACTATGTACATTAATGCACTTCTAGGGTACAGTGTGGGGTTTTCACATGCAATCCGGAATACTTCCATCAAACTGATCAACACAGCCTTCATGCCATTTTCTCGGTTATTGTTGTAAAATGTTCTCATTCTACTCTTAGATTCACTTGTACCCCTGTAAGATAAACCTCAGAAATGGTCCGTCCATTCCTCCCCTCCCTTCTCCCTTCCCCCTCCCCACATTCTTAGGCTATTTGGTTATAGCTTTCATATAAAAGGTATAAATTAGTTTCATAATAGGGGCGTGTACATTGGATACTTTTAAGGGAAGGGGGTTTTGAGTAGCCAAAGTAGATTCTGCAGAGTCCTCAGGCCCTCAATCAGAATTTACATTTACTTTCAGAGCTAGCGTCAAAAAATTGATTGTGGTCTCACACAATGTGATTGTTAGGTCACAGCTGGTTAAAAGCCAGTTAGAGAGTGGGTCTGGGCCAGAGGGGTGGCCCTAGAAGTAGGTAGGGCAAATACATATTTCAGAGGCATGGAACTGGGCAAGAAGCCTGTCATATAGAGCTGTGTGCTGTTGCCGTTTGCGTTGGTGTTATGCCAATAGCACAATTAAATGATCGTTACATTCAGCTTAGGGAAGTATGGGACACATGTTGGGAAAATGCATAAAAAGGTTGAACACAAAAAATAATTCTAGTGCTTCCAATGGTTTAAGCATCATTTTTGAGGCTGCAAAGTAGCTTTATCTCTTTCCAATGCCTGGATTAAGTGTCTGTACGTGTGTGCATTTTAACATCTTCAAACTGACTTCCATTCCTCATTTTGCTTAGTGCCTATTTTCCTGTCTCAGTTATGTCATTTTTGTGCTGTTTATTATAGTTTAAAGGGAAAAAATAAGGGGTTTGGGTTAGAAAATTTCAGTTGTCTCTCATAGTTTTAAGCTTCTGTCCATGAAATGTATGTGTGTGTGATATAATTTCTTTCAAAATACCATTGTTAATACATTAGAAGCAGAGACTTCAATGATCAGTCATTATCAGTTAATTAACAAGGGAATGAGGTAGTAGACTAGTAAAAGATGCATTTATGTAAAAGATTCTTTTTAACTTACCTGCTTCTAAATTGACTAAGCTAAGTCAATGTAAAGTTGTCAGAAATAGCAGAATAAAATGATCTGCTCAGTAAGTAGACTGATATAAAAGGAACTAAGAGAAAAAGAAATGAAGGAATATCTAGAGAAGAGTCCCAAAGACATTCTGTCATATCCATAGTTTTTTTCATATCCATAGTTTAATAGAATCTTTACCCTTTGAAATAAGCTTAATAGTCACTGATATTTTTGTTCCTTGAGGTATAAAATTTTATTATAGATTACTGTACTACAGATTTTTAGACTCTGTACTTTTTAAGTGAATGGTACAGTTTCCAGGAGAAGAGGCCAAAACAAACTGTGAATGTACTCTTTTATTTGTATTAGTCTAGCTTCTACCATTTTCCTTCATGAGCTGTTTTCTGAGTTGAGTTTAATGCCACAGTGCCCTTTGAGTATGAGTGTCAGTCTTGATGCAGTATGAGTGGATGGAGCCTTTATCTTCCCATTTTTTTTTTGTTTGTTTTCCAGCCGGGACTGGGTTTGAACCTGCCACGTTTGGCATATGGGGCTGGTGCCCTACTCCTTTGAGCCACAGGCACCACCCTATCTTCCAGTTTTTACGGTTGCCAATGGGCTTGGACTAAGCTCTGCCCACTTTGACCCTTCCGTATTTGGTCTCCAATTGGCCAAAATAATGCTTGTAGTCAGTGGCACTAGAATACACCCACCAAGCTCCCAGGTCTAGAATATACATTTACGGGTTAGGAATAGGTTGTACTCTGTTTGGGATGTTATAGCAAGGTGCCATAAACCAGGCAGTTCATAAACAACAGAAATTAATTGGTTACAGTTCTGGAGGTTAAGAAGTCCAAGGTCGAACCATCAGCAGATTCAGTGTTTGATGAGGGCTCACTTCCTGGTTCTTAGATGGCTGTCTTGTCACTGTATCCTCACATGGCAGAAGGAACAAGGGAGCTCTCTTGGGCCTCTTTTATAAGGCCATTAATCCCATTCATGAGAGCTCCACCCTCATGACTTAATTACCTCCCAAAGGCCTTACCTTAGGCATCCTCAAACTATAGCCTACAGGCCACATGCAGCCACCGAGGACATTTATCTGGCCCGCCAGGTGTTTTGCCGCCAGTGCCTGTCCTGCTTAGCAGCTGACTCGTCCTGGGGCTCACATTCTGGCCCTCCAACGGTCTGAGGGACAGTGAACTGGCCCGCTGTTTAAAAAGTTTGAGAACCCCTGCCTTACCTCTTAATACCATCACCTTAGGGGTTAGGATGTCAACATGTGAATTTTGGAGGGACACAGATAATCAGTCCATAGCATTCATATGACTTACAAAATATGTCAACAATTTGCTGTCTTGTTAATAAATGTTTATTTTTAAAAGTATGAAAATAAAATATAGGACAAAACCCTAAGCCTTCCATTCCTATTTTGATTTAATAAAGCTTCAATATACATGCTTGTTATCTATTTGCTTAAAATTCATAAATTCTGTGTTTTCAATAATATATGAATAGGGCATAACTAAATATAGAAAAATGCTGTGAAAAGCAGACATATTGTACTTGACCTTTTAAAAGCTAGACATTTGGAACCTGAAGCCATTGTCAGAGTTGCAAGGGATGATCTGAAAGGTACCAGGAGAGGATTTACCACTAACTGTTGTTGGCATTTCAGCCAGAGACATCACACCATTGATTTAGAACAAAAATGCTGGTAAGAACCACTACTAGAACTAGTTTCTAGAGGTTTCTGAAGAAGTGATATTCTGATGAGGCTCCTTGAAAAAGAGTTATGTGTCTCTGTGAGAGTAATCCTTAAAATGGAGAGAGAGGCAGATCTTAATGCAAGGATTCTGAGCATAATTCTTTAAGTTAGCCTGGTGAAGTAAATAACAATTTCAGGTAGAGTTTGGACAGTCCTGGATTTAACATTGTTTCTAATGGGAAAGCCTGTTGCTAGTCTAGTAAAGTAGTGAAGCTAAGTTAAAAAATAAACTTTTCTGTAAGTAATCCTCATTGTCACTCTAGAGATGTCAGAATCAGTTATGGGTATGTAAACACTGTGATT
Source organism: Galagoides demidoff (assembly GCA_963574575.1). Lineage (NCBI taxonomy): Eukaryota > Metazoa > Chordata > Mammalia > Primates > Galagidae > Galagoides > Galagoides demidoff. The sequence goes on along the minus strand of CAUYQV010145304.1, from coordinate 36,836 downwards.
GATAAATAGGTCTTTAAAGTAAACTGACCTACATACAAAGATGCTGAGTAGCTCTATTTGGTTTTGTTGTAATTGGTTTTGCTTCATATTTTACTATGTTTAGTAACTAGAATTCTGGCATGTAGTAGGCACTCAGGACATGCCTACTACTAGGATCATTGGTGTCATTTCCAGATCATCTCATGGATACTGTGTGCCAGCTACTGACTAGAACATGTTGGCAATGGTAGTAGTCTTCATTGAAATTCTGCAAAACCCCATTAAGAACTACCTGAAACAGTAGACCATGCAGTTTTTCGTCCTCACTCTGTTAATATAGTGAATTATAGTAATTGATTTTTTTATAACACCACCTTTCAAATGTTAAGCCAGCCTTGCATTCCTCAAGTAAGCCCTGCTTGGTCATGTCGTAGTGCCCTTTTTATATATTGCCAGTTTCAACTTGCTTGTGTACATTGGTAAGCGTTTGAGGATGTGTGTCCATGGAGCTGTATTTATGGGAAAGTCTTAATCAGGAGCTGTTTCTTTAATTGATGCAGAGCCATTCATATTTTCTGTTACTTCTTGACTCATTTTACACACACACACATATATATATATACACACACACACACACACATACGTACACATACATATATATATACATGTATATGTGTGTGTGTGTATATATATATGTGTGTGTCTGGGACTGCCCCTGCTCCCAGCTCTGTGACCTGAAATGTGCCTTTAGGTGGGCAGCAGGGAAAATAGGAGGGCTCCACTCATTTCTGTCCCTTCTCTCAGGATACAGTCCTGTGCTGCTTGTTATTCATGTCCAAAAACAGTTATTTCATGTTTTATCTAGCTCGCCTGTTGTTTCTGGCAGAAGGATGAGTCCAGGCTCTGTTCTCCCACCGTGCTGAGAGTGGAAGGTGTGCAACCTCTTATTGGCATGGAGGAGTACAGCAGGTCCTGTTGCTTCTGGTTGTTTCTCAACCAGATCTGCCCATAAGCTTGGACTCGAAACCATAGATAGTTGAGTTTTTCATTAGCTCAGTCTTCTTCATAATTGTTGACTGTATTCCAAGTTGCAGTTCACCTGTCTCTCACAAAACGTAATGTTACTTTGTTTTAGAAATCAGACTCAATCTTATCTTTCTCTCCATTTAAGTTCCCTTCAGCATTCGAGTTTAATGAACTGTTTTTGATTACAATTTTGGACCACCTTTATAGTTGTCTCTTTGGGACCTTTCTGTGCAACTGTGAACAACAGCGATTCAAAGAGGTAAGTGTGTTACGTTCTCATCCGTTTCTTTCCCTGTTCACAGGCATCTTTCCCAGGAAGTGCCACTGTAATAAAGGGACTGAATGGAGGGCGGATGGTGGGCCCTGCCCCTATTGACTGTAAAGGTGGGCTTGTGGTAGATGCACCCTGGGTGCTGGTGGCCCCACCACATGTGTCTAACATAAGTCCCTTTATAGGTATGGGGGCTTGGTTGGAGCGAACCCAGGGCTCTCTAAGGAGTAGGGTCAATACTTGACCCTGGACCTCCTTCCTCCAAGTTCCTGTACTATTCATTGCACCAACTCCAAAACAGTATGGTTTTGCTTTTCATTCTCTGTGGTGCTGGGCAGAATCATATGTGAAGACCTTAAAAAAATGAAGTCTTAAATTAGCCGAAAACTTTACTTTAGAACTTTCTTTTCCACAGAGCTGGTAAACAAACAAACAAAAATAGCTGTCAGGTTTCTCAGAGTTACATTTTACCTCTTCTTCCTTTTTTCCTCAGTTAGAGGTAAAAGAAAGAAATAGTCAAACATGAGAAGGAGCTGGCAAAAGGCAGCTTAGTGTATACCATCTGGCTAATACAAAGGGGCTCCCACATATGAGCTAAGTGCATTAGAACGTTCTAGAACTCAGAGGGACTTGGTCTGTCAGGAAAGCCCACCTCACCTCCCTCCCTCTCTTAACAGCCTCCCCACAGTTGATCCCTCCCTCATCCCATGACCCTACTTCTGCCTCTGCCCTACCTCAGTGGCTTCTCCTGCATAGTCTCCTGTGTTTGGCTGACATTTTAACCTGTCTCAAAAGTTGGACTCACTTGGGCCCCAGCATCCACCAATCTACTGTCTCAGTGCATTTGCCTGTTCTGGACATTTCCTATAAATGGAAGCATACAGTGGAAGACTTATCACTGTCTTCCTCTACTTTGCATGTTCATCCAGTAATTCCTTCCATTTTGTGCCTGAGCGATGTTCCATTATGTGGATATACCATATTTTGTTTATCCATTCATCAGTTGATAGAAAATTGGGTGGTTTCTGCTTTTTGGCTTTTATCAATAGTGCTGCTTCCTATATCTACTCAAGGACAAGTTTTTGTGTGGACATGGGCTTTTTCTTGGGCATATACATAAGAATGGAATTGCTGGGTCATATGGTAACTATATGTTTAACATTTAGAGGGACTGCCAAACTGTGGTCCAGAGTAGTTGCACCATTTTACATCCCCACTAGCAATGTCTGAGGTTCTGATTTCTCCACTTATTTCCCTTCTTTAAAAACATTATAGCTATCCTAGTGGGTAGGAGGTGGTATGTTGTGTTTTTGATTTGTATTTCCCTAATGACTAATGATGTTAAGCATCTATTTATGTGCGTATTGGCCATTTGTGTATCTTCTGTGGAGAAATGTCAGTTCAAATCCTTTGACCATTTTTAAATAGGGTTATCTTTTATTATTATAAGAGTTCTTTATACATTATTTATATATACAAGTCCCTTATATATAATTTGCAAAAGGTTTTTCCCATTCTGTGGATTTTTTAACTTTTTGGATGGTGTCCTTTAAAGCACAAATGTTTTAAACTTTAATAAAGTCCAATTTTGTTGCTTTTGGTATCATATCTAAGAAACCATTGCTTAAATCAAGGTTACGAAGATTTCCTCCTATGTTTTCTTATAAGAATTTTATAGTTTTAGCTTTTACCTTTAGGTCTGTGGTCCCTTTTAATGTTTATAAATGGTGTGTTTTCTGTGTAGGTCTTCCAGCATCATTTGTTGGAAAGAGTACCATTCCCCTAAATGAATCTTCTTGCCAACTTTGTTGAAAATCAGTTGACTGTAATGTGAGAGAGTTCATTTCTATACTCTCTAGTCTATCAGTCTGCACGTCTGGCCTTATGCCAGCACCTTTGGTATCGATTACTGTAGCTTTTGTAGTAAGTTTTAAAAATAGGAATTGTAAGTCTTCCTACTTTGTTCTTTTTCAAGATAATTTTAGTTATTCTGAAGCCCTTGAATTATTGCTGTTGTTTATCTTACTACATATACAATATATATAGAAAAGAAATGGTTCTAATTATTCCTGTATCTATTGGGAGATACCTTGCGGGAAGAGAACAGCAGAATGGTAGAAAGTGCTCTTGATCTCACCATTTTCTCTTTTCACTTTGCCATTGTGTTTGATCTAATGTTTAATGTTTACCTGCCTTATGATACCTGCAGATGTGGGTGTCTTCACTCACATAAACAATGCATGTAGTTACAGAATTTCTAAACAATGTACCATAAAATTGGGGGAAGATATGATTTAATGATATGCTATATAAAGCTTCTCCAGCCTGCCAACATGGTGCATTTTCCTCCAGATAGTCATGATTTTCTATTATGAGGAAACTTAACTGTAAATTTTACCCATGTTCCTCAATATTAAGAGTCACAAAAGCAAACTTTACACCAGAATAAAAAAAAAGTTATTTGTTATGGATGGGCCCTCTCATCCTCTGGTTATAGAAAGTTCTTATTCTGCCTTCCCATACACAGTGTTGCCACATGCTACCTAACTTTAGCAATATGTTTTTCCAGGAGAGCAACCAGTACGTGTTTTTATGCTGTCCCCTGCATGGGGCCATGAGTGGTAGGAAGATGAGGGTGCAGCTTAGTAAATGTTTGTGAATTTTTTAGCATTAGAATTCATGTCGTCATCCAAGTCCTTTTCTCCATGGTATACTAATTCTTGAGGCTATGAAGAGAGGCTTATTATATTATATTTCTTTTTTGTTTTTCAGGATATATGTACAAAAACTATATCTCTATGGTCATACATCAATAGCCAGCTAGATGAATTCTCCAATCCCTTCTTTGTGAATTATGAAAACCACGTGTTATATCCTGTTGCTAGTCTGAGTCATTTGGAATTATGGGTGAACTATTATGTACGATGGAACCCGCGGATGAGACCTCAGGTATCTTTTTTTTCTTCGTTTGGAGAGCATGTTATCTTTCCAAGTAAAGATGGTATTATACAGATGCGTGTATGGTAGGTATTAACATACACTGAGTGTCTTCTGCCCTCGCCTGCTGGGGTTCAATCCTTTGCATTCACATTCCAGCAGGCTCTTCCCACATGCAAACCAAGATACCACAGTTTGCTGGATTAGAGTTAAAAATCTTAGCCCCTCTGTCCTCTCCTATGAAGGTACATAAAGTGTCATGTGTCCTTATGCCTGGCTCTTAGGCATGGCAGCACCTCCCTTGATTGTGCCATGGGTGGATATGCTGGGAAATCATGTGGGGAACAGGCCAAGGTTACAGTTACAGACTCCAGTAGCAAAATGGAAAGGGGGTACGTGCTGAGTCCCAGAACAGGCTCCCCCTTAAAGATGGGTAAAATTTCCCCTTTCCCACCACATCTTTCCACTGTAACATTTTCTGAGACTGAAGAAAGTTAGGAAGGGTACCCAACAGCCCTTGCCACCATGTTGGCCCTTTGTGTTCAGTGCCTGAGCCCTGGCTGCAAGTCAGACACCACCAGCCTGGCTTCCTGCAGCACCCCCCGCTGACCTGCGGTACACTGGTCCTACTTCTCACCCCAGTCTCCACCATGGGGTCGGCTCCAGGTGAGGAGAGGATGGGTGGTGGGAGCCTGCCCTCTGGACAGGTGGCTTTCTGCAGAGGCTCTTTCCCATTCTCAGAAATAGCAAGGGGCTATTGACAGGGTACTGTTTTCATAGAGTGGTTCTGTCAGCCAAGGATGCAGAAGTCTGCCTTTCCTTCTGTCCTGACTCCCTTCCCAACCCTCTTACCAGATCTCTGCCTCACCTCCAAGCCCCAGTAACCCTGGGGAAGCCTGAACTGCTCATGCTTTAAGTACCTGGCACTGGAGGCTCAGAGGCTGCCATCACCTTCCTGACCTCCGTCCCAGCTGGAAAGTTCGCTCATTTGTAGATGGTGCTCCAGGCTCCCTGTGACACATGTCCTGCTGCCCCAGGCAGCTGCTCTTCCCCTCCTCACTGGTCCTTTGCTCATGAGCGCTATAATTGGAGCTGCTAATCATTTCTCACGTTTTCTGTTTCATTCCCTTTGTTCCCTACGGCTTTAGCTGCTGAAGCATGTTCTTTCTCCAGACCCTCTGAGTTGGCCCTGCCACCCTTAGGACATCAGGAGCATTTTCCAGAACACTGCTCAGTGCTCACTCAGCCCAGTACTTGTCCTCCTCTCTGACCTTATGGCTCCATATTCAACACATAGTCTTCAGGCCTCTCCCTGTGCCCCAGACTCAGGACATGCTCTCCCTGGCCTTGGCCCGCACTGTGCCGGGAGCTGGTGCTGTGGGACTCTTCCCTAGAAATATTCCTGGGCTCAGTGGGTTTGGCATTTTCCTTTCCATTCACTATTTGAGGGCCCAGCTTCTGTTATAATGTTCTAGGCATTTTTATGGTGCGAGGGGCCACCAGCTGCTTCCTACATTAACTGTTGCAGAGTAGCAAGGACCGCAGGCACTTCCACACTGATACAAATATGTTGAAATGAGGGGACTCGAATGCTAAGATAGCCAGAGCACAGCTCTGAATACCGAACAGCTTCTGCCTTCGGTATGGGTCTTGAATAGTGAAAATGTGAATGTTCAAGAATTGTAGAATGTTTTCTTTATTGAACAGCAGCTAGGTAGGTACATTCTCAGCTCTTTCCAGTGAAAATAATTCATATACAGTTAGTCAAAATCTTTGGTCAACATTTTAATTATAGGTTTTTAGTCTGATTTGTGGCCAATAAGCCTTTATTAGCGAATTTCAAATGTCCTGTGTTATGCCCCCACTGAGGGATTGATCCTGTTACCCATGTGGCATCCACATAGAGTACCATGGCACCTGCTAACAGTGGCATGGCCAACAAACCTCCTCACAAGCACAGTCCTCAAATCCTTTCTCCCTCGCCCCATACCTCAAGGCTTATCTGCTACAGAGGGAAACTTCTCAGTTTCCCTTCTGGCTCTGGGCGCTCACTGCAGGGGTGCCTTTCCCTCTGAGGGGGGCAGAGAGGCCCAGACCATCCAGGAAATGTCCATTCCCTAGTCATGCAGCCACTGTCAGTCACACGATGGCCTGGGGAGTACAGGGCTGAGCTGGATGTCCCCCTTGTCTGCACTAACATGGCTGTGTCTGCTGTGAGAAGCCATTGCAGGTGGAGGTACTCAGGAGTAAAAGCAATATGGTGTGGTTCCCATGCCCGGAGGAGGAGAGGCCGGATGCCGGGCAAGCAGCTCTGCAGCTGCAGCTGTGGGACACACTGGGCCAGGGAGGTGGGAAGGAGTCCTCATTCCAGGGTGCCCTCAGCCACCCCTTGACCTGTCCATACCCTGCCCTCTCTGGATCCCCAGTGTGCGCGAAGCCCTTCTCTTGCGTCTCCTGACATGTGAAGATTAGCATTTTTCTGATCACCTTTTCCAGTCCTTTCCAGAGACTTTCTTGGATCAGAGAGACTTGCCTTTAAGCCCCTTCCACAGGAGTTGGGAGCTCCTGGTACTTCTACTCCAGAGCCTTCCCTAATAAGTGCCCTGCTCACCTGGTGCTAGGATGACCACATTTTACTGCCTAAAGTATTATTTTGAGAATGAAAGGAGGTGCATCTACTAATGGGTCTGTGGGATCCCCAAGGTGCTGGGAACCGCAGTGCCTCTTTGCCTTCTGTGCCCACTGCCTGTGAACTTGATGTTGCAGGGCCTCAGCACCCAGTGTGGGGTATGGCAACTAATGGGTGCCTTAGCACATTGGGCCGAGGGAAGCATGAGTGGATGAACAGGTGTGGTCCCTCTGCTCATCTGCTCCCTCCAGACCCCTAGGCCTGCATTTGTTCCATTTCCCTCCTGTGGCTCTTGCCCCTCAGCGTACAAACAACTCTGTGTCCCCTCCGCAGCCAAACTCCTGGGCTGTTGGAACTCACTCCTGCCTGGTCTCCCTCTGGTCCATGCTCCCATTTGCTGCCAGAGAGGCCTCCCTGTCTCCAGCCTGAGTCATAGTGCTGCCTGGTGGCTTCTGCTCCCCCACACTCTCCGCATACCCCAACTCCCATCTGCGTTTCTGTCACTGCATTAGCTTTTTAAAAATCTGTGTTTCTCTCTCCCTTTAGACTTTGTGCTCTGCAAGGCCAGGCCCCTGACATAACAACTGTATCCTCCCCCAAATGAGAATTGAGCCTGAAGAACTGTCTTGGAAATGGTGTGTGTGAGCCTGAGAGGCCGCCACTCCCATTAGCATCTTTCAGCCAGAGAAGTGCAACTGCAGGGCAGCCTGCTGTCCTTTCACTGGCATCCAGATTCCAGAACTACTCTCCTTTCTGGCCTCGCTGGTTTATGGTAGATACTAAGCACAGGGACCCCTGGAGCACTTCTTTCCAGTGGGTAGAATCAACTTAGGAAACAAAGCCTGCATTTCGCTTCTAGCAGCTTCCTCCTTACTGTTGTGCATTTGTGCTTTCTGTTCTACTTAGGAACTTAGAGTAGTTCTTCCCTGGGAAGTTTCTATTTCATCTGTTTTCACAACAGGGAAGATGGATTATAGTCTGCCAGAAAGTCACTACTTTATTTAAATCACCTAATATTCTTGGTGACTCAAAGGACCAGATGGTTGGTGGAATGTCTTTAACATTAGTGGAACCTCCCACAGAACTCCTTGGACTGAAGTGCCTTTGGCTAAACATGGCTCCTGGGTCACTGCAGGAGGTGCCCTCTCCCCTGTCCTCTGCACAGCAGGTTGCAGAGGCAGTGGAACAGCCCGGGTGGGGGAGGTGGAGTCTCCCAGCCAGCAAGGGCTCAGGCTCCTTCCCGCTGCACCAGCCCCCTCTGCTGGACCTGCAGGGACCTGCACCTTCGCTGCAGCATTCTGGAGGACGGGTTGTCTTTAATACCTATAGCTGCGTCACAGATCTGTTCTCTGATGCAGTCACACTCTGACACATGTAAAGAAAGTCAGCTTCATTGTGATGATGAGTGGGAACCATAGTGCCAGCTCCTCTAACTTGAGGTCTTGTTGCCTGCCGCTGGGCACTGTACATGTGTGACCTCACTTAATGTTCATGGTGATCCCGTGATGGCAGAAGGTAAAGGGAAGGTTCAGGGAAGCTGGCTATAACTTGCCTGAGCCTCTTGATGCCTGGTGTGTGCAGTCATGGAAGGATGCTCCCAAGCAGGGCTAAACCCCCTCTCTGGCAGAGTTACCATCTGATCTGGGGCAAGGTAGTAACCTTCACTGACACCTCACAAGGTCACCAAGCATCAAATGCATCCATACTAGTGCCTGGCGTGCGGGTAGGGGGTGGTCTGGCATTTTGCCTCCTCCCCGTACTGTGCTCCTCCTTGGGCCTAAACGTGATGAGTATGCAGCACATACCTCCCAGGTGCTAAGCACACAGCACTAGGGGGAAGGACTGGGCCTTGGTGATGTCGGTGGCTAGAGAGGCGGGTAGGAGTTTGGACTTTATCCCAGGGATTACAGGAACTATCCAGGGGCTACAGGACAAGGCCAGGTGTATATTCTAGAAAGCTCATTCTAGCAGCACTGTGGGGGTTGGGAATGGGCAGTACCGTGAAGACTGGCAGGCTGATGTGGCTGACGGGGGCCAGGGGGCCAGGTGGGGTGTGGGCCTGCCGAGTGTCTTTGAGAAGGAAGTGGCTGGGTTAGCTGCTGAGATAAGGGCATCCTGGGCATCTCTTTCCTTTGGGACTCTCTTGGCTTGTGTGTCACACAAGCCAGCACTGTGGGGCAAACAAGACTGGCCCTTAGATGGGAACTGTATGTAATACACTCCTGTATTTAAGCCTCAGTTTTCTATTCCTTCAGGCGTGTCCTTAATTTGTTGCAAATGAAAATGAGGAAAGATACAGAAAGCTGCATGAGGGCACAATAGCCATGCCTCTGAGCAGCCCAGGCCTTTACCCTAGGTGTGTGAGATCACATGTTCCCCTGTGTTCAATGCGTTCTTCCCTCATCTGACTGCCTTCAAGTGACCCCACAGAGGAAAATACCAGATAGATCCTTAGGGTCACAGGGAAGCTGGTGCCCACTTTCCAGCCTTTGTTCTCAGACCCCAATGTTGTCATCCCCTCCCTTCTCCCCATGGCCTGTCCAAGTGGAGAGTCTGTTCCCAGCCTCCTTGGTGCTGGCTACTGAGTATCCTGGGATGTGGGAAGTACCTGGCCACCCTCTCTCCTCTTTCTCTCCCTCTAAGAGGGCTGATCAGCCATGGCACCCACGATGGTGCAAGCTCAGGGTTTGGGGGAGTGGATGCAGGGGCCTGGACAGTGCCCATAACCCCTCCCCATGTCTCCTTTACCCTCCAGCCAGGGATCTCCACCCTGACTGGCTGTACCACCCCACCAAGAAGCCAAGTGTTGAGTCTCTGGGTCCTGAGAATGGTATGTAGCTGAGTGAGCTGGTGCTCTGGCCATACAGTGGTGGGGCTGCAGGAAAACCTCCTGTCTCTTTAGCCACCCGTCCCCTTGACAGGCTTGAGAGCACAATGAGACAGCTCTCCTGCCCGCTCCTGTGCCAACTGATGAGAACAGCTTCAAGTTGTAGAAAGTGCTGATTTAAAAGAAGTAGTTTCAGTCAGCAGAGCCATTTACAAAAAATGTAAAAATGCAGAGATTAGAAGAGGGGCCACATATAAACAACTGACATGGTCTTTAGACTGCCTGGGCCCAGTCTGCATTTGGCCCCGTGGGTGGATTGTTGCTGTGTGCTTTACTTGAGCTTGCCCATCATCTGAGAAACTCAGGTCAAGGGAAGTGAGCAGAAGGTGAGCTGGCATCAGTCACACTAGGCAAGAGCCCAGTTAATGACACACGAGGTGTCCTGGTGGTAAAAGACTCATGAAGCCAGCTAGGCTGATGTGGGACGCCATGGCAAGAATGGCTCGCTAACATGGCTTTGTGTCTGCTCGCCACCAGATGCCAATCCACCAGAATCTCAAGGAGCTGCTGGCTGTCAGGGCGGAGCTGCAGAAGCGGGTGGAGGACCTGCAGCGGGAGGTGGCCACGCGCACTGTCTCCTCGTCTGAGCGGGGCTCCTCGCCTTCCCACTCAGCCACTCCTGTCCACACCTCAGTCTGATGGGCAAGGCCAGCTGTTTGGGGCCACCCTGCTGCTCTGCTATCTCTTGGTGGCTTGGGAAAGGTACCTGGCACTCACTGTCGTGGCTGTGGCTTGTGATAGTGTCCTTTAGGATTAGGCCCAGGGACATTTGTGTGGCTGGGTGACAACTCCCACTGTTGGCAAGTGCTTGTTGTTTTGTGAATGGCCTATTAGCCTCCTGTCAGTGGTTTCACTGGGGAGACGTCTGTCATGTCCACCCTGTAAACCGACTGTCACCCAGGCAGCTTGGGAGAACCGGAGTGAGCAGAATGCAGCCCTCAAGGCTCGGACTTTTCCTTTCCATTCACTCGGAGACCACAGTGCAGCCCCGGGGCTTCCCTTGGCTCATTGCCACAACGTGGAAACTGCTTAAATGAACTATTTCGGGGAGAAGACAAGCGATTGCCATCTATTCTTTGGTTCTCCTTGCGCAGGGGGTCCTTCTGTAATAATTACTGTTGTATACATATAAGGTATTTTTAAAAAAGAGAAACATGCCTTTATTTTCCTATGTCCTTTTCTATGTTTAGAGTAGCCACCTCAGAGGTATCAGCTTAAGTGGGCAGTGTGAGAAGTTTTCCACTGAACTTCACACTCTTAAGTGGTACACTCAGACTGATTTGAAGATGTCACTTTGGTGGCAATGTTCACGCCCTCACCTGACTCTGGTACTTCCTTCTGAAGTGTCTCAGTGCATGGCTGGGGCTGGGTGTGTGCTCGGTCCCCAGCCCTGCTGATGGGAAGCTGGGGACGCAGGCAGCTGTGTGCAGGTGCTGGCCACCTGGCCATCACTTCTGGGCCATCTGACCTTGTGTCCTTCACCTCTTTATAGATGTGGCTGCTTGTGTTGAGGCACATATGCCTGTGTTAGCTAATTTCTCTTTTTATCATGTGACTGTCACTTTTTGAGAGCAACCACTGTACTGTGGCTTCGGGCTGAAAAAGCATAGCACGTACTTCCTGTGGGTTTCCCTCCGCAGAGCCAACCGCAGCCTCTCCTGCTTTTGCACCTTCACTTAGTGACTTTGAGCTCTGTGATGCCATCAGTCCTTGCAGGAATTAGTTGACCATCAACTGGTTCTATCTGCTAAAGTACTAGGGCATTTCACTCCTCTGTGTGATGTGCCACAGAGTGAATATTGCACACGTGGGCCCTGCCCCTCAGGCCACGGCCCCTCCCCTGAGCTGTGCCCATTACCGCAGCTTACCTGAGGCCTTCGAGTGAGAGGTGGCCTCAGAAACTCACACGGTCAAACCTTAGGACAACTGTGTTACAGCGTTAGCGGGTTGGTTTCAAATTACTGAATTTGATGCAAAGTCCTACATATTGACCTTATTTTTGACAATATATTCTTAAATTTTTTTATGGTCAAATACATAGAGAATAGATTTTTTAAAACTTGGAACCTTTTGATTGTTACAGAAAATTATCCTTCCCAAAGAAACCAGAAAAACGTATTCAAGTTAAATTGATAACCTAAACCATTTCTCCGTTTTCCTCATCTGGGGGGTTGTTTTTAAGTCATAGCTCTATTGACCTCAGCTTTTATGTTCCCAACAATCTGAAAGTTTGCGAGTAAAGTGGAGTTTTCACTGATACATAGATTTTTGTTAAATGAGGACATTTCCCATTTTCATCCCAGAAATAGCATTTTAAATGTACTGTGGACAGGATGATGCTTTTGACAGAACCACAGAAGGCAAGTTAGGGGGAACCTGGCACCCAGACTGGGCCCTGTGTACCCTCACCAGGCAGGGGCAGCTCTGCCTTGGGCTTCCTAGACACTCCCACTTGACTTTAAAGAAGCACAAGAGATCATTTTCCTTCCTATGTCCCTGTTTCTAAAACAACTTGAAGCATAGTTTATTATCTAAGCATTTTTTTTGTTTTATTTAAGTGTACTAGGATGCAAAACCTTTATGGTTCAGGTTTATAAAATTGGTACAGTATCGTATTTGCCTTATCTGATGCACTGTATGTCAATCTGTAATTAAAATGTTTGTTCCCTGCTCCTTTTGGTTGTTTCCCTTTTTAAGTATTTCAGTAGATTTTTCCCTTGAAAGAAATTAGTAATAAAATAATATGTATTGAATGTCATGTGCCAAGCACAGTTAATATATAAATAAAAATGCCTTTTTGTGGGCAGTGCCTATGGCTCAGTGAGTAGGGCGCCAGCCCCATATACCAAGGTTCGAACCCAGCCCCGGCCAAACTGCAACAAAAAATAACCAGGTGTTGTTGTGGGCACCTGTAGTCCCAGCTACTCGGGAGGCTGAGGCAGGAGAATCACTTAAGCCTAAGAGTTGGAGGTTGCTGTGAGCTGTGACGCCAGGGCACTCTACCGAGGGCAACATGATGAGACTCTGACTCAAAAAAAAAAATGCCCTTTTGTGATTTTCATTTACCAAATTATAAATGTAATTTATCATGCATCTTGAATGTTTGGGCTAAAACAGGTCAGTACTCTGATTTCAAAACTGGAAACACCCCTGACTGTAATCTTTGGGAAGTCTGGAGCCAGCTGGCATGGAGCAGTTTCCCTTATTTAGGCGCAGTGCTCTGGGGCGTACAATTGCCACTTCCCCCACTCTTTGGAAGGAAGAGGCTGTTTACTATGTCAGGGCTGTTAAGACCTGGATGAAATTGTAGGGGCCTGGGGTCTCTGACCCTCTCTAGTCACATCACTGCTGACTAAGAGCATGGTATTGAGCACAGAGCATGCCTCCTGAAACCGCCTGCCAGCTAGCCAGCCAGCCCCAGCAGTGAGGCCAGGACAGCCAGGCCTCCACTGGCCACACACATCTTCTGCACAGGAGAATCATGTGGCAGCCTTGGGTTTGAGGACTTGGGCTATTTTGACTCCATGCCTATTTTAGTGAAATAAAAAGAAAAAGCCAAGCGACCTCAGGGCCACTGGGACTTGTTCATGCTGAAATGCCCAGCTGTCTTCTCAGTCCATGAGCCAAAGTGTGAGCTGATGACAAGGACACACTTTATCCCAAACAGGCTACTCGCCACAGGGTTGCAACAAGTGATGGGGTGCAGGGCCCCTTGCTCGGTCAGCTTTCTTTGGTGAAGCAACTGCACAGAGCTAGAACCTGCTGTAGCAACTGGTGGCTTTGAAGAAGGCAGAGCAGGAGACTTGTGGTGTGTGAGCCCAGCTGCTTATACAATGGGGGGAGGGCACCCCAGGAAGCCCCCGCACACTCATTTGCTCACCCAGGGGCTAAATCCAAGAAGTTCAACCTGCAGAAGAACCTTCAGCTGGGGAGAAAGGGAACAAGAAGAGCTCCATGTCCTAGATCACGTTGGGAAGAAACAGCATGATTTGACAAAGGAAGTGCCTCCACACCAGTCTGGGGATCTGCGAGGTGCCATTTTGTTTAATGCAAACACTAGACAGTTTACAATTCACACTTGGACACAAGTACATAAATAAATAGAGATACAAGGGATTGTGAGATCAATTCCCATTTCCCCCTCAGAGCACTGGTACCAACGCCTGCCCAGGGGCTAAGCCAGTGAGCCTCCCTCAGGGCCCACCCCGGGTTGCCGGGCTTCCCTGGCCCTCGGCTTAGTGTCCTTGAGTGCTGACTGACATTATGCAGTGTGTGCAGTTTTTGCTGCCAAATGAAGCTGACACAATTGGGTGTTTTCAATTGGCCCTTGTAGTTCTCTCTCATCACCTGGGATAGGCCTAAGCTGGTAGTATACAACTTCAGATGGGCAGTTAAAGAGACTCCCAGGCTTCCACAGGCGACAGTGCCCAGCAGGGCTAAAATGCTTGTGGAAAGGAGCTGCCCCTGGGATGGGTGCCCTACACACAGAAGGTCGCGGGGTCCTCTGGGCACGTCTGCCACCTGCAGGCCTGGGAGAGGGGCCATGAGCTTTGTGCAGAAGGTGCTCAGCTAGAGGGCAAAGAGGCCATTTCGTAATTGAAGGCAGCGCTACTGAGCACATGGTTGCACAATGTTTATGTCACAGGTCTAGGTCTTCCAGCTCTTTGCCATTGGATGAGCCTCACCATAAAAGTAAGGTGGAAACCCCCGCCCTGAGACCACACTGTGTAGGTAGCAACAAGCTATGGGTTCAAAAATTCTCTGAAGCCACCTCTAACCCAGCACCAGCTGGGATGAGACCAGTGTCCTTGGTGTCAGGGAGGCTCAAAGCTGACAACCTAGCCAACAAAGGTGGGAAGCCCTGGAAACAGGCCCATCTTGCAAGCAACGTCTACCTTGCTAATTATATTCCAAAAGGACAGGGAGCTTTTCGGGGAGCCAGACTACAGCTTCCTCCCTCCAGGGCTCCTGCCCAGTGCCCTGGCCCCTTTTGGCCCAGTCCCAGCCTGCTGGTCTCACACGGCTGAGCAGGAGGAGGGGTGTTTTGATGCCCACAGGCACACACTGGAGATGGCCCAGAGGGGCAGCCTTGAGACCAGTGCTATAAATGCTACCCTCCTACTATGGGTAGCTTTTAAAACAAAGAGCACACGAGGCATGCATCAGAGAGCATGTGGGGGCTGCGGATTCCAGGGGTTTCTTTAAAAAGCCTGTGGAGCGTGTGGGGCTGCCGCATAGGCTAAAGAGGCCGCGGAGTTTTGTAAATAGGATCCTGCCTGTCTGGTGACTCACATTCTGCTTTCATAAGTGCTTCGTGATGTGGCCAAGAGTAACAGTAGACCCCAGCTTAGTCTTCCCCAGAAGAGCTCACTAGCACAGAGCTAATCTGGGAAGCCAGCTCTGGTCCCGTCCAGCCCAACCCAGGCAGCTCCAGGGCAGGTGAGGTGCAAGTGGCTGGCTGGGTTATCCTGTTTGCCAAAGTGAGCTCAGGCCCACGTGCTCTTCATCTGAACAGGCGGCAGGCTGACCACAGGGCTGCCAGGTTAGGTGTCTCTCTTAACCAAGTGAGCGTCCCTTGCCCCTCAGCCCCCATAGATTTTTTTTTCCCCCAAACAGGCATGCTTCAGCGTCTGAGGCTTACTCCTGACATCTAGCTCCTGCTGGCTAAGTAAGCAGAGCACCTCCGCTGCCCAGTCTAAAATGTTTCCAATGTGATTCCCAAAGACTAAGCACACACACAGCCTTAAAACACACCCCATCTCCTATTGAATCAGCTGGGAATCAGGCCTGCAAGTCCCAGCTTGCTACTTATCCAGAAGATTCCCAAACTTTCAGGGCAGGACTATCATGAGATGCATATTTGCACTTAAAAGAACTGAACAGCCTCCACCAGACCAGCTCTCTGGAAGCCCAGCAACGTAAAACCTGGATGGGAAAGAAAGACTAAAATGAAAACCCCGCCCTGGGTGCCGCCTGGGTGGTGTGTCACTTGGTGCTGGCCGCTTCACTTCTCGCCGGGACTGCTACTGCACCAGGTGCTGGCTGGGTCCCCGAGCTCTGAGGTCTCTGCCAGGGGCTACCTATGGCAGAAACCCCAAGTGAGCCACTCCAGTGTGCAGGGGATCACGGTGTCCTGGTTGAAGCTCTTGTTCCCTAAGTGTGCATGTCCTCTGTCTTGCCCAGCATCCTCTTCCCCTGTCACGGCCTCCTCCCACCCTGTGCTCAGTAAGGCTGGGGACAGGCCAGCTTTGGGGAGCGGTGACCCTGCAGTGTCCAAGGCTGTCTCTGTGCTACAGTTGGCTCTTGAATGTCAGCACAAGTCAAAGCCCCTGCGGCAGGGTGGACACCCCCACAGCAGGGTGGACACCCCCACATGGAGGGTACAGAAACCAAACTCACGAGCACCCAGGACTCATCCAGAAAGCTTAGAACAACAAGGAGCCAGTGACATCGAATGAGCAGCACAGCAGCTGTGGGGCCAAATGAAAGAGCCGAGTCACAAGCGGTGGCACCTGCTGCTGAACAGGACCCTCAGATCCGGGCCACGTCAGGTGGCGGCTCTGCAGACTGCGTGTGCAGCGCTGAGTACTTCACTGTGGAGAGAGGGGTGGCATAGTGGGAATTCAGCTCTGTCCTTCATGGGAAGTGACACACAGTCAAGCCCCAGCTAGGGACAGTTGTGTCTGTGCTGTCCAGAAGCTGGGGCAGCTCAGCTCATTCCATATACCCTTCTTCCTCCTGCCCTAGTCAGGGCTACCCAGGGCCTGGATGTAGAGTTCTGGTGGGTCAAGATGAGAGGAAGAAGCTGCACAGGCCCTGTGAACAGCTCAACCTCCCATTTCCCCATCTGGAAAATGGGGATGGTCTTGACAGGGTTGCTGGGAAGATTATTTTAAATAAAACACTCAACGTGGCACCTGGCTCGTGATAGCATATAGGGGCTCACTCAGCAATGGCTAAGAGTGACCAAAATGCCACAAATGCTACCGCAGAAGACATTTTCCACATTTGAGTGCAGGGCTGTCTTTGCCTGTTCCGTGCAGTACTGCCAGACATCCATCCTGGGCAGAGGTGACGGGTGCCACTCACGACCACACGGGCCAGGCTCCTCCTGGTCTCCCAAATCCTGTCCTCACAGCCACTACCCTGCAGCTCTGGACACCATGTGTGCCCTGGCCCTCCTAGTCTCTGCCTGCACTACCTGGCCTCGGCCAACAAAAAGCTGGCCACTCCTCTGCCTCAGCAAGCCTTTCTAGACCTCCTCCTTGGCATTCTGGGGCCACAGGCATACCTGTCATCCAGGCCAGTGGCTTGACCTTATGTAACCTCAAATCGCCAATACCTCCTAAACCCAGAAAATGCCCAATGACCACAGGAGGTAGCAGCAGGCAGGTCTGTGGGTTCTAATCCAGGGACTGGGCTTAGCCACACCACCTCACCTTCAGCAATTCGGAAGTGAGAATGTTCTAGGTCTAGGTTTAGAGCTTCCCCATGGCTCTGTCTCCACCGCCAGGGAGTAGAGGTGTCTGGGCCTCTGGCTCAGATGAATCTAGAGCAGAGGCTGAGTAGCAACTGTGCCCGAAAGTCATTGACATGGCACCAGATGGCCCTGGCTGTCACCCCAGCATCCCAGAGTCAGGAAGTTGAGCCCCTGGAGCCTTTTGCTCTGGCTAAACATTCTAGAAGCAGACACCTCTGTGCTTCCCTGCTTGTGTAGCACAGTTCTGCTCAGTGCTGGGGCCACTGACTAGAAGGCCTTCAGTGAGGGACAGTGACTGAGAAGTCCTCACCTTGGGGTTCCTCACACACGACGGCTTCCAGGTTCTCTCCCTTCACATAGTCTGCATTGAGACCCTCTGTGAAGGACAAAGGGCAGAGTTAGTGACGGACACAGAACCAAGGGTTCTCAACTATGATCAACAATTCCTGACTAAGTCCTCTGTTATGGTTTAAAAAAACAAAAAGCAAAGCACAGCTCCCCCAGTGAACTCAGACTTCTCTAGAGACTCGCCTTTGGGGAAGCACACTGCCCCCGAGTTCTCATCATCGTGCTCAGAAACAGTGTGTGCCAAAAGCCCCTGATACCATTCCAGTAGGGCAGCTGCCACCACATCAAGATGGCAGCTCTGCCCAGCAGCACCCAGCAGCAGGGCTCAGCAGCACTTGCAGGGCTTCATCCAGTCCAGGAACCAGGGAGGGAGGCAAGTGGCACAGGAGAGACTGGTAGAGGCAGGGCGGGGAGGGGCAGGTAGCTGAGGGGCTCCTTGTGGAGATGATAGCAAAGCCCCTTGCCAACAAATAGCCTTCCCAGCAGAAGCCAAGTGGCTTTTCCCAGTGGCAGGAATGCCTACCCAAGCTTGGAGGGCCCAGGGCTCTCTTGACAGCTGTTCCAGTCTAGTCAGTCACCTGAGCCTTGTCCACAGCTCTTTCCAAGAGGGACCTAGGGGCTTAATAAAGCATCCTCTTGATGCCAGAAAATCCATTGTGCTACACCTGGAGTGCACTCCATTCCCACTTGCTGTTTGGAGACAATCACGAGTCCATGCCTTTCCCCTAGACAGCCCAGGGATTGGAAACCTTTAGCTCTGCCTGTGGAAAAACTGGGCCATGGTTCCAAGTGACCAAGGACCAGGCATCACCACAAGTCATTCCACTCTCCTGGGCTACAGGCTGCCTGCCACCCTGCCTGCTGTGGTGGCTGCTGGGCTCAAGGTGGTAGCCTGACAGGCCTGCGAAAAAATACAGGCACTGCTCTTTGACAGGTGTGGCCAGTGTCCGTGTGAAGTGGGTTAGCAACAGGCCTGGTGGAGGCACCCCAGGTGCACCCTCCCAGCCGCCTCCCACTCCACCTGACCACCAGCCTGGTGCGCACGGGGCTGTCTGCTTGCTGCAGACAGCCCTCACCTCAAGACCTCAGCCCCCATACATCCCTGACCCCAGCTGCACCTGGCCTGGGAACAGAGGGTCCTCCCACGTGCATCAGGAAAAGCTGGGGAGGATGTAGTCACAGCCAAGTTGGTGAGTGGCAGGGAAGAGGGTGGGTGAGGGTAGTGAGGAAGAGCAGGAGCAGAAGGGCAGGTGGATAAGGCCAAAGCGAAAGGAAGTAAGTCATAGCAGTTGTTACCTTGACCTTCTGCTGCATCTGAAGGCAAGACACACAGCTTAAAACCCTGGAGTAAGAACTCTGCTCCCCACAGCAAACCACACAGGCTTTCCATGAGACGCATTGACTTTCGGCACTCAGGGTAGAGGCAAGGAAAGCCCAGGGTCCTCAAAGCATAGGCCTCTTTGATAGTGGCAGAGAGCAGCAGGGGTGGGACCAGACCCTCCTAGCGCCCACCTGCCAATTCTCGGGCCCTTGTGCCCTATCTTTCCCGTCCTCAGACCATGGTGGCTGAGCTAACTAGGCGGAGGCTCAGAGAGAAGAGTGAGGGTGAGAGGTCCCAATCCCAGATTCTTAGGGGTGAGTCACCCCACAAACATCTTCAGGCTCCTCCCGATGCTGGCCTGCACTAGGTGCCAGGGACACATCAGTGGGTGAAGCACACACAGCCTCCATGTAACGGCCCATCCAGAACGATGAGAAACCAATTGGTCCAATCCCACCCTAGGGCTCCAGTGAGGTCAGCAGAGGGCGCTGTGGCAGCACACAAGAGGCAGCTGGTGGCCCCACAGGCTGCACTGGTAGAAGGTCCCACCGGAGAAGATGCCTCAGGTCTAAAGGATGAGAGGCAGCTAGATGAGGTGAAGAGGGGAGCAGCAAAGGCCACATGGGCAGCAAAGGCCACATGGGGAATGCTTGGCACCCCTAGGGAGTGAAAGGCCTCCAGGGACAGGGATGGGAAAGTGTATGGCTGGAGCCAGAGCATAGAGGGCTTTGAATGCCGAGCTCAGGGCCTTTGGGCCATGACCTTAAAGGCAGCAAGAAACATGGGAGGCTCCAGCAAAGCAGATCCTGGGCATTTTTAAACAGGTCCCTCTGAAGAAGGATGAAGTGTGTGGGAGACCAGAGTAGGCAAAAGGTCCATGGAAGTTTCCAGATTGGTGGATGAAGAGAAGACCTTGGTCATGGCCAGGCAGGGGCTACTAATAATGGTGATAGGCAGGTGTGGCTCATGGCCCAGGATTGGGGAGGACCCAAGAGGATTTTTGGCCTCTTGGTTGGGGAGTTAGACACGCAAGGAAGGTGACATGGGAAGAAAAGTTGAAGGGGGAAGGTGGCAAAGTCTAAGATCAACATGCCAGGTGGGCAGTTTCCATCCAACACTCAGCCCCTTACACCTGCTCCTTCCAGGGCATTACTATGCAAATTTATTTCCCTTTTACCTTAGTGACCTGACAGAGAAAAACACACAATTAAGGTAGGTATTCTGCGCTTTGGAAATCAACCTATTTTTTTTTTGGTTGGGGCTGGGTTTGAACCCGTGCCCTACCCTTTTGAGTCACAGGTGCCACCCAGAAATCAACCTATTTTTTTCCTTCCCTCTCTATTCCTACTGACACCTGAGCAGCCTGAAAGCTGGTCTCTGGCCTTGTGTTTGGTGAGATGATTTGTTCCAGAACAGAAAGGAAGGCAAGATGCCCTTGATGGGGAAACAGACATCCCAGCAGTTGCGCCCAGCCCTGCCACCCTGTCTGCTGAGCTCAAGAACTGCTCCCTATCCAGAGCTCTGCCCTTGCCAGGCCAAGGCACGGGGCTGTTCTTGACCCACAAACAGAAGAGAGGCAAGGTCAGCCTGGGAAGCTGTTGTTACTAGGAACTGTGGACCTGGCTTGAAATAGCTTATTTTTCCCGGCACGCTTTGTGAAGTCTGCAAGCTACCACCCCTTGGCATCTGAGACAGCTTGCTTGCTTTATGATAAGCATGTATTTGGTGACTGTAAACTATCGCACCTCACTGTCAGGGCAGTGATGCTGAAATGAGGTGAATGCCCCCCCTCCCAAGGATCTGTCCTTGTCCACATACCTGGAATGTGTGAATGTGACTTTTTTTTTTTGGCAACAGGGCTCTACAGATGTAATTAAGGATCTCAAGAGGAGATCATTCTGGATTTAAGACACAGGCAGAGATGGGAGTGATGCAGCCATACACCCCGGAAGACCTGGAGCCCCCTGAAAGCTGGAAGAGACCAGGTATGCCTCCCCTACAGCCTCCAGAAGGAATGTGACTGTGCTGGCCTCCAGAACTTGGAGAGACTGAATTTCTATTGTGCTAAGCTGCTTAGTTTGTGGTTCTCTGTTCCAGCAGCCCCAGGAAACTGGTACAGTTGCCTAGGACAAAGCTTGCTGTGGGCCTTGTTGGCCCTGGCACATGGGGCTGTTTGTCTAAAGTGTTTACAACTCCCTTGTTGCCAGAAAGCAAGCCCAGTGTCCCTCCCTCTTTCCCCAGCAACCCAGGAGGGAAAATGATCAGGAAATCTAGGCAAAAAAAAAATGCACTTGATGTGCTTGCTGCTTGTAGCCAAATCCGCTCTCCAGCAAGGGCTCAAACAGGAGAAGCCCTGCAGCCAGCCACGGGACCTCTTCCCACAACTTTGTGGCCTGTATTTTGAGAGCATCACTGGGCATGTTTTTTTTTAAATTAATAATAGTTATTTGCTAAATGACATTTTATAGTTTAATCAGTCACACAGACTACATATTGTTCTTTCAGTAATTTCCAGCTTTACCCTGTAGACCTGGTTTAATCCAAACCTGGCCTTTTCTTTTCCCAAATGACCATTTAAAGAACCTGGATGCTTCTCCGAAATCTTGACCCTCTTTCTGGCCAGTAGGAAGCCAGAAGAGTTGTTCTTCTGAAGTGCCCTTGGCCAAGCCCTCACTTCCTTCCCTCAAACAGGGGGAGGGATATGAGTAGGGAGAGATATCAGCCCAAAATGCAGCGTCAAATCAGAATCCCCAGAGACAGGGAAGGCCACATGGGTGGCGCTGTGTCCCAGGATCCTGTCTCCTTCTGACCTACCTATTGGAGGGGGGTGCTCAAAGGACAGCCATGGGGCCTCTCAGACAGAAACCTCGTATCAGGGATCTTCTAATTTTCCTCCCCACATTCAACAAGGTCAGAGATCAAGAGCTGGGATGATGTGCTTGGCTGCCCTGTGCTCCTTGCTCCAGGTACCATGCAAGAGGCTGGTGCATAACTACCCGCTGCCACACTCAGCACAACTTAGCCCAAAGTTCTCCCTTCAAATACTAGTGTCTAAGCCATCAGGATCTGGAACTCTCATCTTTTTTCACCAGTCTGAGATTTCTCTGCTTTTGAGTTGGGGGAAAGGGTAGCTCTAAGAACAATCCAGCCCCCAGCCCTGTGTTCCTTCTGCCCTTCCCTGTCCACACTGCTCTATAGTCAAGCTTCTGGATCCATGGTGGGCTGATGGGATACCATGAGCTATTGTGCAGGTTGTACACTGCCATGTGAATGGTCCCCTGGAGCACTGCTGTTTACAGCATGTGCAGCTGTATATGGTGACCATGATCAAGAATGTTCTCTAAGAGCAAAAAAGCAATTATGATGACCAGATTAAGAAATAGTTGGGGACTTTAGAAAATCATCCTGAGACCTAGATTTAGTTTCCTGAGAAGCTCAGCTCCAGGCTAGAATCAAATGCAGAGGCCTGCAGCAAAGGGAGGGGAGGATTTCCAGGGGATGTTTGTAAGCTACTCATGACATCATAAGGGCTGAGGAAAGACAAAAACTATGGCTGAGCCACAATCTGTCACTTGAGCTAAAAATCACCAGCCTTGAAATAGTAGCACACACCACTGAGCAAACGCAATGCACCAGTGCTGTGCTCATGGAACCAACGACTGCGGTCTTCTCGTTCACCCTCAGCAGCATCTGCACAGAGCTCCCTGATATGGGCCACTAGCAGGCTCTGTGACAGGCTTCCATTTCTAACTGTGGATTTACCTACAATTTCCAGACTCAACAGCTACAGCTTAAGATGAAAGCAGTCATTTTCAAAACCTGGCATGAACAGGATTGGGGCAAAGCCACGCTCTATTCTTCGTCTATGCATTCCTACTTCTTCAAAACAATTCAAGATTCCACATATTTTAAAGTTTCTGGCTTGACAGGGAAGAGCAGGCTGCCACACAGTGACTTCTCAGGATGGGAAAGGGGCACTGCCAGAGTGACAAGGGCGTGTTCTGCAGCCCCCAGAGCCTACTGCCTACTGCCTTCTGCTCCTGAGAGACCAGCAACACAATAGGGAGCTGTTAACCCACGGCCTCTGGAGGTGAGATCCACCTAGGGCCCTTCCCGTTCTATGGTCACAGCAGTCACTGAGCTCTGTCTCCACAGAAATACAGTTCTGGGAGCTGGGGCCCTTGGAAGGTTAAGGTCACCAGGTCCAGCCCCATCCATGCTGCTAGGCCGGTCTGTACTTCAGTTCAGTTTAGATATGTCCCCAAGGATTTCCAAAACTGTGGCCTCTGCCCCCACCCCCAGAAAGTGTGCTCTGGAGCTATTTGTGGAAGGGAACTGTCCCCATTCTGGCTCCTTTCCCTCAAGAGACTGCTGACTGGTCCCATGGGGAGAGGCCACACTTACGCTGAATGCTGAAGCAGAACTTCTTCTGCTGGTAGGAAATGTAGCTGGAGACAGCGCCGATGAGGGCCATGGCCAGGGCGCTGGCCACCCCAGCGATGGTGCCGGTCTCTGCCACCATACCTGTGTGTTTGGGAGGGGGGGAACAGGGAGAGGGAGGGTCAGAGTGAAAGCTGCCCAAAGCCTGCTGCTTCTCTGCCTGAGCTGTTGGCGACACAGTACCCCCTGCATTGGCCAGGGCTTTTTGTTTCTTGTAAGGACTTCCACTGTGACAGGCTGGAGGCCTCCTACTGAGGGCCAGACAGGTCTTTGTGTCTCAGGCCACCTCCCCAGTTCCTGATCTTCATGCTTAATTCCTATAAATGGATGTGCCCCTCTGCTGTCTGCCATGTGACTCTCACTTAGAAACATTCAGGGAAGGGTGGCAGGGAAGGCCAACTCTGAGACCCCAGCGGGCAAGCACTATATCTCCTTGTGGTCACCAAGAAAAACCTCAGGACTCGGAAACCTACCAGATCCAGGGTCATCACTGCTGCCATATCCGCCATCACCTGGAGAAAAGACAATAGCACTTAGTGTCTGCTGTGACCCTGTGGCCAGCTAGCTGCTCAGGGCCAGGCCACAGCAAGGTGGATGACAGCATTGGCCATTCTGCTCCCACGTCTGCCACAGGCCCAGCCAGCACTCCACCTGTGGGCTTCCACTGTGGCAAGACCTGCTTTCTTAGGTCCACCACCGGCAAAGCCCAGGCTTCCAGGCACAACTTTACAGTCTGAAAATGGCTCTCTGGGCACAGTGCTCTCTTTCAACTCTCCGCTGTCCAATGAAGCAGCTGCATTTAGTGCCCCCCTCATACAGGGAGGGGGCAGAGGCTTGTGGGTAAGGGGCTGCTGGCAGGTGGCGGAGGGGGGTCCTTCCAGGAGAGCCCGACTCTAGATGTCACCATCATATAGTTGGAGTTCCTTGCAAAACATAAATGTAGGCTCCCAATCTATTACCTGCCATTTTGAAATTTCAAAGGCTCTGAAATGTCATGGAGGTGGAGAACAGATTAGTGTGGACAGTGGCTGGTGAGGACAGGGACAGAGTTGGCAGTGGTTATAAATGGGCAATAAGAAGGCTCCTATGGTGACCCAACTATTCTTTATCTGGACTATGCTCGTCACATGACTACACACACATTGGAACTGCATAGCTACACGCACGCACACACCTTCCCCACACTGTGACTCCCTGACAAGCAACTGCTGCCATCAGGACCTCAATTTGCCTGGAGTCTGTCCTTTTCTGCCACCCTCTTCTTCTCAGGGCCTGCGGTTCTCGGGGGAAAAGCCCCCTGGGATGTTGAAGGAAAGGAGCTTTGACATTTCCCTCACCAATCACAGAGCTGCACGGGATGCAGATTCAGGGATTGCAAAAATGCACCTCTGGTGGGAAAGGGCAGGGGGGTTGTTGATAATGGGGTGGCTGTGCCAGGACCAGGGTACCTGTGAAATCTCTGTACCTTCTTCTCCACTTTGCACTGACCCTAAGACTGCTCCAGAGAACAAAGTCTATTTAAAGAAATATTCTAGGGGGAGAGATGAGGTTTGCTATGTACCCACCTAGGGCTAAATCTTTCCCTTATTAGCTCTTGGATGCAGGATCCCTAGCAACTTGGACACCATACTCCACAGGCACGCTGAGCCAGAGCCTGTCGTGTGGCATGGAAACAGGACGGCCCTGCCCACTCTCCCCCAGGGCACACAGAGAAAAGGGCTGGCACTGCTGTCTCAGGCTGCCAAAGAGACTCAGAAACTCCATACTTAGTGGTTCCTGACTACCTGACCATCTGTGACTGTAGGAGTCACTGTCCTAAGATGATGACAAGAAACATGATTCTCCCCCTCAAAAACAGCAAGCCCATCCTGTGGGCAAGTGATTGCTGGCACGAGTATGTGAGCTAAAATCTGTGAGGCTAAAACAATGGGAAAAGAGAAACACAGTCATTCTAGATACTCTTGGTCCTTCTCATTGCACAAGCCAGAACTGAAGTTGGCTACACAGGGTCATAGCTCTTGGGGTCCTGAGCGCTGCTCGCTTCTGCTAAGATCAGGCTGAACCCAGTTCCTTCACAAAATTCATGTGCCCAAACGATATTGGGTCAAGGGACAGATGACTGGCATAAAATCAAGTCATCCAACCCAGTTATCATCCATGAAAATAAGTTCCCAATACTAGTAACACAGATTAAGACATAAAGCACTAGGAGGAAATTTAAGGTAAGGAATTTACATGGTCTCGGGCTAAGGAATGACTTTCTGAATATGATCCTAAAGCCAGAAACCCAAACTGGAAAAGGAAATATTGAAAGCAAGAATGTTAACACTAAAAGCACAAGCAGAAAAAGAAAAAATAAATCAGACTTTGTCAAAATTAAACACTCTTTTGCTTCAAAGGTCATCATCAAGAAAGTGGAATGATGACCCACAGAATGTGAGAAAAAACCTGCAAATTATATATCTGATAAAGGAGTAGTATTGAAGGAAGAAGAAAGAAGAAAATGGACAGCGATCCTCCTGCCTCAGCCTCCTGAGTAACTGGGACTACACGTACCATCAGGCCACGCTAATTTTTTTTATTTTTGTCCAGACGGGGTCTCACTCTTGCTCTTGCTCAGGCTGGCTTAAACTGCAGACATCAAGCAGTCCTCCCACCTCAGCCTCCCAGAGCGAGCCACCATGCTCAGCCTAAAATATATGTTCATTATCTAAAAAATTAGGGACAGCAGAAATATAAATAAAAATAAATTTTTGCAAACATGAGTTAAGGAAAAAACTTGCTCCAAATAACCTGTATTTAGCCAGTCAAAGTGAACTGAAAGAGCCTGCCAGGACGCAGCCGCCGAGGTCAGCCAGTGGGGCTGGTGCTCTCTGCTGTTTCAGAAAGTCTCCCAGATTTCATCCATTTGCCATTGCTGGGATGAAGGGATCTGCCATCTAGATATCGTGATGGGTGCCCTGCCCCAATCTGACACACATCCCTAAAACCCCCAGACTTAATGTCACGCTCCCAAGATTCCAGCAAGGTAGTCACCTTTGGAAAAAACCTGTCCATGCTACACACCCAGGTATGTTGAGGGTGAGGAGTCTGGGCAAGCAAGGTTTATATCACCAGAACCAGGGAGCTGGACCACACATCTGAAAAATCTTGTATACCTAATATGTTTGGAAAGCAGAAAAGAACACAGATATAGGTCTGAAGAAGAGACCTCTCTGGTGTCTCTCCTCATAAAAGCACTAATCTCATCATGACAGTCCTACTCTCAGGACCTCACCTAACCCTAATCACCTCCCAAAGTCCCCACTGCTAAATATACCACACTGGGGGTTAGGGCCTCAACATAGCAATGCTGGGCAGACACAAACATGCAGCCCATAATAGTAAGGGATCGTAAGAGGGTCCAGATGCTGCAAGACAATGAGTGCAGATATAGTAAAAATACAGAGGAAGGTTGTCTTCAAGACCAAGTAAGGACACTGGATAAGCAAAATGTGGTCCATCTGTACAATGAAATATCCAGCCATAAAAGGAAATGCTGACACCTGCTATAACATACATGAACTTGACCTGTTATGCTCAGGGAAAGAAGCCAGTCACAAAAGGACAAATACTTAGGATTCTACTTACATGAGATTCCTAGAATAGTCTGATTCAGATGTAGAGAAAAGAGAAATGACCAGGGCCCGGGCGAGAGGGGAAATGGAGAGTGACTGTTTAATGGGGCCAGAGTTTCTGTGTGAGATGATGAGTAAACTGGAGAGCTGAACAACAATGTGAATGTGCCATGAAGTGTACACTTACAGATGAAAGTCCATTTTATATCACATATATTTCTTTTTTTTTCAGGTTTGATCCTATTTATGTTATGTATATGTCATCACAATTAGAAAAAAGAAAGACTCAAAAGCCTGGAGGATACTGGAAAACTGAAGGCTCCAAGTACCCAAGTTCCATGAGAGTGAGCACCGAGGCCTGAGCGCAGTTCCTGTGAGTATTACAAGATAAACAAGGACATGAGAATTCAAAGATGGGAAGCAACCCGCTGGGTCTGGCCCCCATGAGATGAGTGCATGGAACCATGTTTGTCACTCTTTCTTATCTCACGGCTCACTTGAACCTATAGTTAAACTTCTATGGCACACTTAAATTACGCTGATTGAAAAAAAGCAGATACTTCCTGTGCTTTGAATTTACTTCAAGAACAATTTACTTAATGATCCTTAAAATTTTTTGCAGTGCACCTAAGATCCTCTCATGGCACACCGGTTGACAGCCACAAGCGTAGAGCAGACAAAGTGGGTTGTCATGAGCCCAGTGAGGACCTGGGAGACAGAGGCTGCTTGCACATTCCTTCTGGAAACCAAGAGGCTCCATTTGGAGGCCACTAGCACTTGAACTACTGCCAGCCAACTGAGCATAGCAGGTAATGCCTCCTCAGGATAGCTGTGAGAGAAGCTGTTCAAGCTTCACACTTGGGGACATCCCGAGACAACCTACACATGTGCCCGAGACATGACTGTAACAGAATTCTGGCATCTCTTTAGATGTAGGGGTTTTAATTCTTGCCTCAGTTTTTGAGAACTATATGATTTTAGCCTTAAAAACTGCCATCTGGATGCAAAAATGTACTCTATTTGATTGTAACATTTTCAAAATATGATTAAGAAAAATACGGCAGTGCTTTGATCCTGCAAACCCACAGTAGTTATGGACAAGTGGTGTATGACTAAGTGAACCCAGAGAGCAGGCCACCGCATCCAGCAGTAGGACGTGGTGACCCAGAGAAAGGAATCAATGCAGTGAAGCACTGGCTGCTGCTAAAGCAAGTTCCACCTTTAGACCTTGAACAATGAGATCAGGTGGGACTCCTCTCTTTATGGCGTTCTCTTCAATGCAGAAAGGGTTTGCATTTGAAGCAGAAGGGCCCACGTGAGGACACCCATTCCCTTCCAGCCACGGCATGTGATCTGAGAGAGATGGTCACTAAAACTCTAGCTTTGAACAAAGTCAGAAGTTCAAGAAAGGTTCAAAGAGAAGGAAAGTGAGCCTAAAACATCTCGCCAGAGCAGTGAAGTAGGTACTGCCCCAGAATGATCCTTAGGGAGCATAGGAGGAGGACTCTCTGGGGATGGACAGGCTATTGCCATGGAGAAGGGAGAGCAACAGCAGCTAATGGTCTGTCTTCCCAGCCACCCCTGCCTGCCCCTGCTAACACACTCTTGTCCCCATTTGGTTCCTTGTGTCTGTTTTCTAAAGCATTTCTGACCTACACGCCAGTGAGGGTGATCCAGACATGCTACTTCATTTCCCACCTATAGGGTCTTTACTGGGGGGAGGAAAGTTCTAGGAGAACCCAGAGACTTGTGCTACAGGACCACGTGGGGGAAGAGCATAAGGCATGGGAGGGGGTGAACCTCCCAAGAACAGGGGATCTCAGGGATGGGTAGCTTGGCACTTGCTGGAGGATGAGTGGGAACTGGTCCAGCAGGAGGCACATAGCTCAGACCAAGGACCAGCACCTACTGGCCTTTCTGCATGTTTAGAGATGACAGGGACCTGGTGGCCTAGGGTGGAAAGACCATGTCCGCTGACTAAGGGGTTTGAACTTAACGTATTGAAACAGTGAATGGTGTACCATTAGACAGAATTTTCTTGGTATTGTTACTGCTTCTTTCTTTAATTCTTTTTTTCCAACATTGAATTGAGAAAAATTTCAACCATACAAAAAAGTTGAAGACTTAAGACAATGAACACTCATATTGCCACCATCCGGATTCTAAAATTAACATTTTGCATTACTTGCTTTATCATTTATCACCATCCTTCTAGCCTTCAATCTATCTTATTTTTGTGATGCATTTAAAGCAGCAGTTATCAGTATATCTCAACCTCTTATTAGAGTTCCACAGCTATGATTCCTTAAAGTTTACATATAGTGAAATATATAAATCTTATACATATAAGTTGATAAGCTTCGACAGATGCATAGCCCTATGAAACTCATACCCACATTAAGATAGAGAATATGGCCATCACCCCTAGAAAGTCCCCTCAATCCCTACCATACCCATCCCATCCACACCCCAATTGGCTTCTTTCATGCCATGTCATGTTTCTGCAGTTTATAAATTGCTGGGTCACCAGGTAGGACTGTGTTCAGTCCTTTAACACACTTCACATTTCTGCCAACAACATATGAGTTTCACTTGCTCTACACCCTCATTGACATTTGATATTATCAGTCTTTTTCACCTTTGCTATTCTAGAGGGTGTGTGGTGGCATCTCATTGTGCTTTTAATTTGTATTTCCCCAAAGAATGACAATTGTGAACAAATGCTCACCATTTTATGGACTGTCTGCCTTTCTATTATTACACAGTAGTAAAGCAGAGGAGTGACATGATCACATTCATGTTCTTGAAGCTGCATCGAGGACAAACTGGAGCAAGGAGACCAGTTAAAAGGGTTAAGGTCACCACCCTTAACCTCTTGGGGCCGCCCCAAGAGGACATGATGAGAACCTGGCCTTGAGGGGAGGTAAAGAGAAAGAATATTCCAGATTGAAAAGATATCAGGGGAGAGGACTTCTGGCAAGAGTGAGGAGATCAAGTCCTCTCCTCAAAAAACAACTGTAAACCTGGACAAAAATTCCAAGACAGCCATTTCAGAAAACTATTTTACTTCTAGGAAGAACAGCTTGAGCTGTGGCATTTTTGCCTAAGGCTGATCTTGTTTCCCCTTGCCCCAGGTCTTTCGGCAGAGCATTCAACCAAGGCCACAAAAGCCCAGCAACTGTGCTGCAGCAAGCTGCCAAGGAGGGCTCACTTGACTTGAAGCCCTGTCAGTTAACACGCCAGTCTTGGTAGCAAGGGAATAGGCAGTGCCAGCAGCTCCTTATCCCCAGCAAGCCAACAACCAGTCAACCAGGTAAGGAACTAATAGGGAGGTGCGGAGGAGAGATGACCACAGAGGCTTTGATGAACTGTCTGTATCGCCCTGACCACCCCAAAGCTCAGCACACAGTGAGCAGAGACATTCTGGCCTTGGCTGAAGGGCAAGCATAGAGACCAAGAAAGCAGAATTAAGAGCTCATAAGTGAACCTTCATATTCACGGTCAACTGACTCCCAACAAAGAAGCCCAAACAACTCAATGAGGGAAAGGACAGTTTTGTCAACAAATGGTGCCAGGGCAACTGAATAAAATAAGAATGAAGTTGGATCCCTACTTCATACCATATACAAATTAACTCAAAATGGAGCAAAGTCCTAAATGTAAGGGCTAAATCTATAAAACTCTTAGAAGACACATGAAAAAGTCTTTAAACACCAAAGTATGATCCATAGAAGACAAAAAACTCATAAATTTAAATCATAAAAAATAGTTTTATTCTAATAGCAGTATGAGGAAAAGAAAACACAAGCCACGAAGTAGGAGAAAATGCTTGTAAAATCACGTATGTAATAAAGGATTTACATCCTGATTATATAAAGAACTCATAAAAAGTCAGCAATAAGAACATACATGACCTAAATTTTAAAATGGGCAAAAAATCTGGACAGACTTCATCAAAGAAGAAGAAAATAAAAAGATGCTCAACATCATTTTTCATTAGGGAAATGCAAATGCAAACAACAACAGAATACCATGACACACCTGTTAAAAAGTCTAAAATTCAGAAGGTTGACAGTACTAATTGCTGGTAAGGACTCGTCCCTCCTTCATTGCTTGTGGCAAAATGATACAGCCACATTGGGAGACAATTTGACAGTTTACTGTAAAGTTAAACACAGACTTGCCCTATGATCCAGCAGTCATAAGCCTAGGTATTTACACAAGTGACTTGAAAACTTACGTCCACACAGAAACCTGTACGTAGTGTCTATAAATATTTACAGCACCCTTATCCATGTTCATCAAAAACTGGAAAACAGGCACCCATAGCTCAGTGGGTAGGGTGCTGGCCATATACACCAGGGCTGACAGGTTCAAACCTGGCTTGGGCCTGCCAAACAAGGACAACTACAATAAAAAAAAATAGCCTGGCTTTGTGGCAGGCACCTGTAGTCCCAGCTACTTGGGAGGCTGAGGCAAGAGAATCACTTAAGCTGAAGAGTTGGAGGTTGCTGTGAGCTGTGATGCTATAGCACTCTACTGAGGGTGACATAATGAGACTCTGTTTCACCCACCCCCACAAAAAAAGACTGGAAACAACCAAGATGTTCTTCAACAGGTGAGTGGACAAATACTGGTTAATTCAGGCAATGGAATATTATATGTGCTAGTGATAGAAAGAAACAAGCAAGCAAGTTCTAAAAAGATAAGGAAGAACTTTAAATGTATGTTGCTGAGTGAAAAAAGCATTCTGAAAAGGACACATACTGTATGACTCCATTATATGGCCTCTAGATAAACAAAATGAAAGAGATGGCCCCAGGCGAGATGCCTTGCACCTGTAAGCCCAACATTTTGGGAGGCTGAAGCGAGAGGATCACCTGAGGTCAGGAATTTGAGACCAGCTTAAGCAACAGAGCGAGAACCTGTCTCTATAAAAACTTGAAAAAAAAATTAACCAGGTGGGTGGTGTGCACCTGCTGTCCCATTTACTTAGGAGGCTGAGGCAAGAGGATCGCTTGAGCCCAGGAGTTTGAGGTTACAATGAGCTAGGATGATGCTGCTACACTTCAGCCCCAGTGACACAGTGAGACCCTGTCTTAAACAAACTACAGAGAAAGTAAAGAAATCAGAACAGAGTTGGGGGAGGGGCAGTGGCTGGTTACCAAGGGGATGCATGGAAGACCTCAGAGGGTGAGGTCTGGTGATAGAACTGCTCTGGATGGTGTTTGGGTGGTGGACATAGAACTTTATGCAACAGTCATAAAACCCATAGAACCATATACTACAAAGAGTGAACTTTAATGTCTGCAAGGAAAAGAATAAAACAAATCATCAATTAGGCAGGGGGAGGAATCCCAGGGTGGAAAGCAGACCGTGGCAAATGAAGGTTGATAAACAAGTGGCATGCCTGTGCTGAGTGGCTGAGGTAGAAAGGAAGAACTGACTTAAGTAATAAGCACCTTGGAAAATGTATTTTGACTGGAAACTGTAAGGTAAAGACAAAAGACACAAAACAAACTCTGGACTGTAGCTGGCAAAGTTGTTTCTCATGGGGGTGTGGACGAATTATTCTTATACTGCTATACAGGTATTTCTGAAGTGAACAAGAAAATAAATGTGTGACAGATAGGAGCCAGGGTTCCTCCTGCCAGAGCAGAAAGTTATAGGGAAGCAAGAAATAAACCCTTTGGTACTGGATTACAGTTGGACGCATCAATATGGAGTCATGTATAGGTTAATATGACTACTAATGGTTATTTTTCTACTACAGAAAAATAATTATGGCTATGCATGTATATACGATGTTATGTGTTGAATGTTTATTTATATCCTCTCCCCTAGATTCATATGTTGAAATCTTAACCTCCAATGCGATGGTGTTGGGAGGCGGGGCCTTTGGGAGGTCCTGAGGGTCATAATGGGATTAGGATCCTTGTAAAAAGAGACACCAGATTTTGCCCCCTCTCCGCTCTCCACCATATGAGGACACAACAAGACAATAGACCACAGACCAGAATCAGGACTTTCAGTAGACACTGGATCTACCAGCAATTTGATCTTGAACATCCCAGCTTCTAGAACCATGAGAAATAAACGTCTGTAGTTTAAGGCACCCAGACTATAGCAATTTGTTATAGCAGCCTGAACTAACCACAGGTTAGTATATAGACGCATATTTCTAAACTATTTCCTACCTCTGCCTGATTAGATGGTCTACAAGTAGTGATATCCAGCACACAATGAACCCACTCTGATCTTGGTTTCTAATACCAGCCTCTTCCCCAGGAGAAGGGAATAACATATTGCACTGAACACCCAAGGAAACAGATACAACAGGAAGCAGGGTTTAGGGGAAGTCGTGAATGTGACCAGTGAGTGAGCCTGAGAAGGCACAGGAGGAAAGAATATTAAGAAGGACAAGGTGACCATCAAAGTCAAATGCTGTACAGGTCATGCAGACCAGAAGGCTGAGACCAGCAGGAAGTCACTGGGAACACAGCGGCAGTAGAGGCTCGAGTGCGTTAAGGTACAGATGACGGGAGTAGGCACCGACAATGAGGAGCTGAAATTTATTAGCCTCAAGTTTCTCAGTCAAAGTGCTTGGGGACAGAGGCTGTTGGCAGACATGGGGGTGCAACCAGAGTCCATGCTAGACAGGAAGGTGGCAAGGGTGGAAAAGGAGGGCTCACAGGCCACCTTCTTAGGGAAAGGCAATAGGACCTATTGATGAAAGACTGAGACAAAATATGCAGCTCCTACAGGGGCAGTAAAAATGTTTTCTTGAGGAAAAACATCCGTAACTGAGAACATTACTTCAGAAATACACTATAAAAGTATAGCTGAGTCTACATACCTAAGACCCAAGCCTGGAAAATGCATTAATGAGTATTTCCTTTATGCTGAAGCTTATCCAAATGTGCTGTTTTGCCTTTGCTCCCAGCTTTAGCAGGCTGTTGTGTAAGGGACAGTCCCTGAGAATCCCCCTGTGTGGCTATTGTGCCTGTGTTTCAGGTTCACACTTGTCCTTTTTCCAAGACCCCTTTTATCTTCATTTCCTGACACCTATAATGACAGAGGGCATAACTTAAGCTAACAATTGATTACTCTTTACGAGAGAAGTTCAAATATGAGCCTAATTAAAGAATTTCCTAACACTTCTTCCTTGCTAACGCACGTACTTTTAATAAGGAAAAGTCCCTGTCATGTCATTCAGACTTTCACTCATGTGTGTGCTTACACACACAACTACTGCCCTCCTCTCACCATCTGCAAATACCATTTGTCACCCAGGAGTAATTGGCTAATTTGCTGGGTTTGCCCTTTAAATGTTCCATGTTCTCCTGACACCCGTGAGTTTCATTTAGAGGCTTTTTAGAGCTTTTTACTAGAGATGACACTACCTAGAAAGGCGTTATGAAGGACAAATTTGACCATGGTTCCTTTAATCAGAAGAGAACAGTGTTCCCATGTGAAAGGCAACAATTCTTGTGAGAAAGGAGAAATGCTAGTCCCACAGCCAGGTCTGTGGGGAGCATATCAGGCTTACACCCAGGTACACCCATAACTCATAATGCTTAGAACTTCTTATAACAGCAATTTGCCATCAACTTACCATCACCGCAGGTTATAACCAAAGAGCTACAACCACAGCTTCCCATCATAATGTGTTGCTCTAACAACTGCAAGTTACAATACTAACTTGTAAGTCTGGCTAATATTCCCTCCCTCCATACCATATCAGATCTTGATGCATTCTACGCCAGAAGGCCTAAATTTTTCTTAGTTTTGGGGGTCCTAAAGAGATTTGGCCTTGAAGAAGACATAACTATCCAGGGGCAACATAAGGCAGCCTCTCTGTGCTGAGGGAACACTTCTGCGTCCTGACTAGTGGTGGATACTCAAATCTACACGTGATGACATTTTGTACGCCTACATGCACCTGCCCACATCTACCTGAATGCATGAAAACTCTGATGAAATCTGAATAAAGTCTGTACCTGACTTAACAGTATTCCCCCCATGTCAATTTTCTGGTTTGGACAATACATTGTGTTTGTTAATGTTGCCATCAGGGGAAGCTGAGTGAAGAGTACACGGGAACTATTTTTTTTTTTTAACTTCGAGTATTAAGCTATTTTAAAATAAAGAGGTATTTTTAGATTTATCTGACCGGCTATTGGTCTTTTAAAAACACTCTTGTCATGATGACATTCTTTGCTACACCCATCCCAGAAAAGACAGGCTTTCCAGATTGAGACAGCTGTTCTCAATGTGTCCCTTGGTCTCCACTCATTATAATTGGTGCTACCTCAGCAGACAGGTTTTTGCCAGTGTGGAAACATGAACCCATGTAGCACCTTGGCTCAAGAAACATCAGAGGAAACATTTGACTTTTCCAAGTGGGCTTATAAATCTCCCCTGAAGGTGCACAACCCACATCAGTTCAAGTGAACCCAATTTGCGAGCTGGCATGTCTGGGAACTACCTCTGACTTCCCAGAGGCTGGGTAAAAATGGCTCAATTAATCCGGTTGTTGCATAATCACCTTCATAATCTAAGTAAGATGTATGTTTGAATGAATGAATGCTCCTACCTTTATTCCTGTCAGGTTTATAACCACCACCCCCTACTATGTCTTCAAGATCCTTGTCTGAAAAACCTGGAGGGAAAAAAAGAAAACATCAACATTTGATGATAAAAATAATTTTTCAGCAAGAAACTTGTGTTAATACTCCCCATCTTTCATAGAAAATGACTGCCAATTCCACTTGAGAATGTCTTTGGTGAATTCTAAGAGGGGCCCCAAGATCCCGTCTAAATAGCACACATTCCCTCAATAATGCTCCATCACTTTGGCTATGAGTGGGACCACAAAAGGAATGGGTATTCTGTGATTAGGCTGTATTACATGTCAAAGGTGAGGGGATTCTACGAATCTATATAAGGTACTAAATCAGTCTGATGTTGCATTAGTCAAAAGATTACCCCAGGTGGGCATGATTTAATCAAGTGATCCTTTTAAAAATAGGTTTACCCCTTCCCTGACCTTATACTTAAGAGGGAGTAGGATGTTTCTGGAATAGGGATTTTCTCTCCTTCTCTCCTCCCCACCCCTATTCTCTCCCTCTCTCTTGCTGATCTGGAAGAAGCAAGAAGCCATTATTTCTACAGTTGCTAGGAAATGTACTCTGTCAACAACTACATGAGCTCAGAAGAAGCCAAACCTGAGATGAGACCCCAACCTCCGATGAGACCCCAGCCAGGGTCAATACCTTGACTGCTGCTGTATGAGATTTTAAACAGAAAACTCAGCTCAGCTATCCCTGAACACCTACCCAAAGGAAATTGTGAAATAATAAGTGGGTGCTATCTTAATTCACTCAGTGTCTGATAATTTGTTATGCAGCAACAGAAAACTAATAGGAACAAAACAATTATTAAATTTACTAAAGCTCAACCTTTGAGTACCTGTCTTTTAATATTTTATGTGATGAAATGGAAAGCAATGCTTAAAAAAATTTCTGTTATAGACCAACGTATTAGAGTTGACTTACAAAAGCACTGTGTGATTATTCTAGTTCTAAGTTTTATTAGCTGCTCTGTGTCACAGAAGACCACTTTCATTAAACAATGAATGATGGACAAAGTAGAGTTTTACCAACTTGAATATTTGCCAGATGTTTGCTTGAAAATGAATGAAATGAGCTCATCAGTACATTTTGGCATTTTTTGCCAATGATAAGATGGCAAGTAAAACTTGGAATCTTGAAAAACCTAAATCACGACTGTGAGTTTAAGAGCTCCCAAATACTTATAGACTTTTTCTAATAAGATGGGTCATGACATAAATACATGTGATTTTTGGTTTCACATAATGAAACATGACATTACTTGGAAG
>CAUYQV010145300.1:0-29382 GCA_963574575.1 Galagoides demidoff | reverse complement strand
GGGTCCAGTGTGCAGGGCCCAGTGTGCAGAGCCCAGTGCAGGGCTCAGTGTGCAGGGTCCAGTGTGCAGGGCCCAGTGTGCAGGGCTCAGTGTGCGGGGCCCAGTGTGCAGGGCCCAGCAGGAGTGAGCACTGGAATGTGTCACTGGGGCTCAGCCTGTGCCGGGAAGGGCAGAGTTCCGCTGGGGCACCTGCGATCTCTCCAGAGGCCTCCTGACAGTCAGGCCCAAGGGTGCAGCTGAACTTGGGCAGTGGGGGAGGCAGGGCAGGCTGGCCTTGCCCACCGGTGGCACCATATGGCCCACGCCTTAGTCTATTCCAGTCATGTCCCTCGGCTGCCCAGATGTCGCTGCCATAATTACAGCCTCAGCCGCGGGAAGTGCGTGGTTGTGGAGACCCTCCGGTCTCCTTAGAACTTTACTACTGTTGTTATAGCTTATCAGGACACGGGCCGCCTTCTGTTGGTCTCTTGAAAACGGCTGTAATTCCCATCCATCACGGGGCGAGCCAGCTGCTGCAGGGCGGCTGTCAGGGAGAGAGCTCTGCGGGCTCCCTGACGCGCGGGCCCTGACCTTGGCTGGCAGCTCCAAGCCAAGGGACTGTCTTGAAAGGGCATTTGGGCCTCTCCTTTTCTCTTGACCTGGGGGAGAGGTGGGGGCCGACTGCCTTCAGCTTTGTTCCTTGGCCCTGTCCTGCTGGGTTCTTCTGCCTTGTATCCGTGAACTTCCCACGTGGGAGTCTCAAAGTGCAGGCTACGTACAATCTTCTGCTTTTTAAAACTTCAGTTTAGGATTTTAAAATAATGTTCTTTCATTGTATAAAAGGAGCCCTTTATTATATAAAAAGAATATACAATGATAGTTGTAATAAAAACAGATAGTATTTATTGACTGTTTACTAAATTCCAGACATTGTGCTTAAAACTTTATGAAGATTATCCAATTTATTGCTAAAAAATAAAATCATGAGATGGACGTGTGATTTCTGTTTAGTTGGGAGAGGTTATGTAACTTGTCCAGGGTCACATAGCTGACCCCTGAGGGGCTAGGATTCAAAACTAGTGACATCTATTTTCAGGGTCCACCTAAGGCCCTCATTTTAGGAAATTTAGAAAATAGAAAAAGTAGGGGGAAAAAATCACTCATAATTTCTCTTTACAAACATACCTCATTATCAGTTTGATGTATTTCCACTGATTATCTTCTACTCATTAATTTCCATAACCGTGATTATATTGTGTAATCAGTTTTGTCTTTTAAAGTGAATATTAGCACCTAAATATTTTCTATCTTGTGAGCTAGCTGTCCTTTACTATTTCCCTTTTGTGGCTTTTTGGTTTGCGTCCGAGTTTGTGAACTGACAAGTAGCGGTGTGATGTGTGTGAGACACTACCCAGTTAGGCTCTTGTTAAGGTGTGCACGAGAAGCATCTGATTTATCTTTGTAGTAACCCTACAAGGTGAAGAAATAACTCTCCCATCTTACAGGTAAAGAAACTAAGGATCTAACAGTTAAATGAGTCACCCAAATTCACAGAGCAGCAAATAGAGACCCCAGAATTCAAACAGACATCATTTTGACAAAAGCCATGATTTAGGCCATTACTCTATACTTTGATTATAAAGCTTTTTCCATATTATGCTTTTATTTGGCGGGGGGTGCACTCCTGTAAGTGGAATTTGGGGCCCAAGGGGGTAATGATTCTTAACATGAGTTAGAGAAACGTCCATTCCATCCCTGATATATTCTCCCTGCCAGCAGTGAGTCTCAACATTGAATCAGTTGGTCGGGTTGTCAGCAACCCCCAATTCCTAGTGGCTTGTGACGGTCTGAGTTTACTTCTTGTTCATGCTACATGACAATTCTGTGTCAGCTGAGCTTCCCTCCAGGTGTCCTCACCGTGGGACCGCCGACTGAGCAGTCACCCTCTGGAATGTTGCAATGGAAGGGAAGCTCTGGGCATCTCCAACTGGCAGCTAAGCCGTCCAGCCCAGAAGGGACAAATGTCACTTTACTCACTGTTCACTGGCCCAGACTAGTCCCATGGACCCGCCACCCAGGCAGAGCCAGGGGGTGGAGACCTTCAGGCGTCCTTCAGGAACAGAGGGCTGGAAGTCTCTGGTGAGGGTCCCAGTGACCGACACAGTTCTGAAAGTCGCTTGTTTGATAGTTGAAAATGGTAGCACGTTTAGCCGACGTGATTTGGTAAGTCTTAGTATTTCTTCACA
Source organism: Galagoides demidoff (assembly GCA_963574575.1). Taxonomy (NCBI): domain Eukaryota; kingdom Metazoa; phylum Chordata; class Mammalia; order Primates; family Galagidae; genus Galagoides; species Galagoides demidoff. The sequence goes on along the minus strand of CAUYQV010145300.1, from coordinate 27,157 downwards.
TTTTCTTGGCTGGTCGTCCCTCCTCTTTTGTAACTTGTTTGTCCTGTTCCTGGCTCATTTATTTATCTGTGATATCTTAATGGTTTTCACAAATGGTTTCCTGATGTGGTAACGTCCCTAACTGGGTCTTCAGTGAGTGAAACCACATGCTATCTCAAAGGCCGGTTTCAGAGATTTTTTAAACCTATATATATATGTGTGTGTACATAAATTACCCCATTAATTTACTCTTATCTTCCTGAAGATGTGACCCAGAATTCATGTGAACTTCAAGTTTTATTGATTTCTAAGTTTGACTTCTCACTTTATTAAAGACAACGGACGGGATTTCTGGAGTTTCCAGGGGCTTTGGCATCTGAGTTTCAGGCCTCTGCCGTCCTCCTGGGCCCCTTGCTCTCCCCGGCCCCGCAGACCCCGACCCAGGCGTCTGCAGCCGTGTTGTTCCTGGAATACGCCTCCCCCAGCTGCACCCTCCCCACCCCAGGCTGGGAGGGATACTCTGGGCCTCAGAACAGCCTCTGAACCGGCACACGTACTTTGCACAGGATGCCGTGAAATGAGCCATTCTGGTGACATCACTCTTTCCCTTGCCTCAGTAGCTCCATTACCCTGTGGTGGCCCATTCCCCAGGGTCACACACAACGAGACTTCAGGTGGGACACAAGGGAATATTTCACAGTTCATGTGTGTGAGACAAACGCTGACCTAGCATATGAGACTCGTACGCTGGCAGATAGCATTGCAATGATAGGGCCGTGAGTAAAAGGGAGTTAGGGTGCCCATGGAAAGGGATGACTAGTTAATCATAAACTCTGCAATGAGGAGCCTATGAATTTGGCAAAGATAACGGGGTAGTGTATAAACGATGGAAGCTTGGGAAAGACCTCGCTGCGGGCTCAGACTTCACCGTGGCCTCCAAGCTGTCCCAGGGGAGCTTTCCAGCCCCGCCCCCCAGATGAGGCTTGTTGCCCGGTGTGCGTAAACAGTGACTGTGCCTCCGGTACCTCCACCAGCTTCGTCCCCTTCACTCTTCTGTTTGTCCTACGCAGGTCCTGGCTCACTTTTTATCTTGCATTTTCTTTGTTCAGTGTCTTACTTTCTCTCCCGGATGGCTATTTATTTGGACGGACAGCTGGCTTTGGCCTACAGCAGGTGCATTACCACTTAGAAAGTGTCTTTGTATAATGTTTATCCTCTAACCGGCTCCTCACAACAGCCCTTCCATTTTACAGGTGAATTAAACAAGGCTCAGACATTGTCAAATGCCATCCAGGGACTCCTGGTGGAGATTTTAACTCAGGAACATGCACTAACAACCCACGTGGTGCTCCTGCCTGGGTATACTCTGTAGGGCCAGGAAAGAGTGACTGGGCTTTCTCTCCCTCGGCCCTGGTGTGGGACAAGGAGTTGTCTGGGCTCCCTCCCACGGGAAGGCGCCTTCTGCTCCTGCACAGCCACAGTAGTGAAGTGAAGCCTCCTTTTTTTTTTTTTTTTTGAGATGGAGCCTCAAGCTATCCTCCTGGGTAGAGTGTCATGGCATCACAGCTCACAGCAACCTCCAACTCCTGGGCTCAAGCAAGTCTCCTGCCTCAGCCTCCCAAGTAGCTGGGACCACAGGCGCCCACCATGGCGCCTGCCACAACGCCCGGCCGTTTTTTGGTTGCAGCTGTCATTGTTGTTTGGCGGACCCGGGCTGGGGATTTGAACCCGCCACCTTAGGTGTATGTGGCTGGCACCTTAGCCGATTGAGCCACAGGCGCTGAGCCAGTGAAGCCTCCTTTATGCAGCCGCTGTTTGGTGTGTTACCACTTTTGTCCTCCTGGGTATAACGGTGCACAGGACCTTGCCCTGTGTGGATTGCAGATCGCAGATTGCAATACCTCTCTAGGCACCAGGAGCTAGGACAGACCTCCCGTATCACCCAGCTCACCAGTCACCACGAGCTGAATAAAGCCTGTTACACCTGCCCTCCGCACCTCAGTGTCCCTCCGGTGTGGCTGAATTAGAACCCCGGCATCACAAGCAGCTCCTTAAAGGCGTGTGGGCTGAATGAACGATTAGCACTTCTTATTTCCGTGACTTTGTTCCCCACACACACGGCCATACTCCCGTAGACTAATTTTGTGGCTTTATACACTCAGAGGATTGAGGACTACTGAGAAATCCACTGATTTCCTTGCGTCCGCCCTGGGGAAGCGTGTGTCACTACTTAGCGGTGGTTGGTCCTCTTTCCTTCTTTCTATGTTCTGTGGGACAGTAGCTCTTGGAGGGAGGACATCCTCCTCCAAGTAAGCCCGGCTTGACTGGAGACGGAGGTGGGAGCAGAATAGTGCTTCCAAGACAGTCTTCTAAACTGTGGTTTGAAAGCTCATTGAATGGTTCAGCTACGTCCTCAGAGTAGTCAAGAGCACATTTTTTAATGCAAAGACAGAACATTGAAGAATTAACCTTTTGGGGGGTGGTGGTGGGGATATCCACTGCTGTTTTCCAAACCAACGGAGCCACACCGAATGTGTGGTCAGCGAATCAGGGCACACTTTTTTCTGGGCAGCGATGATGTACAAAGGAGATGAGGGAGTGCAGGTGAACTGGATTCTTCTCTGGGCCCTGCGACACACGTCTGTGAGCACCTGCATGGTACCCAGCTGGGGATCTGCTTAGCCTGATAGGAAAGGGACTATATACCCCCGACCTGAGGCAGCCTGTGCCCACGGGAGCTGGAGGAGCATGGTGGGGCTTAATTCCGAGAAGGGTGAGTCAACAGGCTCAGCCCAGCAGGTTTGACAAGAGGGATCTTTTCTGGACTTCCCCGAAGATGGAAAAGCAACAGCTTACATGAAGTGAGGTCAAATGTCAGACTTTCCATGGAAAGTGGTGATAGAACATATTAAAAAACCTCAGAGAGGTGGGCATGTTGAATGCACGTGTAACGTAAGATAAATGTGGCAGAAGATTGTTCCAGGGGAAGACCAAGAAAGTGCACATTACCAGCACCATCAGGTAGAGGGTGAAGGGCAGGAGCGTCACTGTGGTGACTTTGCAGGCAAGGGCTGACATGCGTGAGGACAGGCATGGAAGAGGGGCTCCCTGTGACAGAGGGGGAGAGACCGCTGGTGATGCTTACCCACCAGAAACCAGGTAGATGCAGTTGTCTTAATGAGTGGCCATGGTGTGGGGTGCCAGGTTGGCCCTTCCTACAGAGATACAGAGAAGGTTAATAGGATACGGCTGTCCTTAGGACCAGTTGATGTAAATACCGTTCAGTTAGTACCACCTAATTTTTCTTTCTTTTATTTTTCTTTTCTTGAGACAGAGTCTCACTATGTCACCCGTGGTAGAGTGCTGTGGCTTCACAGCTCACAGCAACCTCAAACTGTTGGGCTTAAGAGATTCTCTTTCCTCAGTCCCAAGCAGCTGAGACTACAGACACCTGCCACAATACCTGGCTATTTTTTTTTTTTTTGGTTGTATTTGTCATTTTTGTTTAGCAGGCTTGGGCCAGGTTTGAACCCACCAGCCCTGGTGTATATGGCCGGCGCCCTAACCGTGAGCTACACACACTGAGCCAACTTAATTTTTCTTGATTTCAAAATAAATAAATAATGATGGATTAGGAGGCTAACAAAAAATAACTCCCAATGAAACTACACAGTAATGTGCCCAGTTTTCGGACCTAAGCTCTTTGTCTGGAACCCTTGGACTGAAGGCAAGTCCACTTCCCTGGAAGCAAGGGCCCCACAGCTCTGGGGTAGGGGTACGTGCTGATGAGTCCCCAGGGCTTCCTCGGAGAGAGCTGGAGCTTGGGATGCCTGGGTGACTATACATAAACCAGGAAGAGAAGAGCAGCCAGACTTTTCAAGGCATGTTGGATGTGCTACCCGAGCCGATGTATTGATACTTTGAGGGGCTCTCCTGGCCCTGCTATGCAAGAGGGTACGTGGGACTAGGTTATTAATGGAGTCTTGGGGGAAGACCACCTACCCATTGGTTATTTCCCTGATCTCTGAATGTGTAATAAAGTAGATGTGCCTTGCAGCTGGTGCCACTCCCGTGCTGGGCCCTTAGCCTGCAGAGTAAGGGCTGTGATAGTGGGAAGCGGTGGGAGACTCGGAGACGCCCCTCCCCAGCCGCTCCCCAGTCTCATTCCAAGGTGATGGAAATGGTAAAAATTAGTTCTGCTCTTAAAGATCTACAGCAGGGGTTTCAACCAGTGTGCTGTGAGAAGATCTCAGCTGTGCTGCAAAAATTTTTAAGGATCGTTAATTAAATGATTTTTAAAAGAAGTTCAAAGCACGGCAATTAGGTTTTTTTAACTTTTTTTTTTTGATGAACATAATTTAAGTGTGCCACGGAAATTCAAATGTGCTGTGTGATGTAAAAAACACAGCTCGGCATCAAGTGGCTAAGGCGTCAGCCACGTACACCTAAGGTGGCAGGTTCAAATCCAGCCCAGGCCCACCAAACAACACTGACGGCTGCAACCAAAAAATAGCCGGGTGCTGTGGTGGGTGCCTGTGATCCCAGCTACTCGGGAGGCTGAGGCAGGAGACTCTCCTGAGCCCAGGAGTTGGAGGTTGCTGTGAGCTGTGATGCCACAGCACTCTACCCAGGATGACAGCTTGAGGCTCTGTCTCAAAAAAAAAACCAAAACAAAAACAAACAAAAAAAACACTAGAGTATGTTGAGGAGGAGGTGGTGGGTGTCATGGCTCCATTTAATTCACAAGTATAACCCCTATTAAAACCAGATGGATCTTGAGAAATGACAGTGACTACCACAAATTCAACCTTGAAATAACCCTGATCACAGATGCCCTGCAAATGTGGCTGGGGTCTTTCCTAGACCAGATTAGCATGGCCTCAAGTTCACGGTGTATAGTACTGATTTGGTAACTGTGTTCTCTTCCATGTGTATCTGATGTGATCAAAAAGTTTACATTCACACGGAACAGACCATGGTACATTTATAGTGTTTCCCCACCCAGGGCTATGCTCACTGTCCCACTCTCTGTCATAATACATCCCAAAGCATTCTGCCCCATGCAGACATCCGGCACAAAATCAGGATAATCCGCGGTGGAGAGCATAAGCTAATAGGTGGGAAAGATGTAGTTAGCAGGATGAAGGCCTTGGTGAGACATACATCTCAGAGTTTGGGAGATAAACCCTGTGAAGATTCAGGAGGCTGCCACATCATTAAAAAGTAGTTAGGGGCTCAACAGTCAGGGGAATGTTGCAGCATTCTGTCTAAAATAGAGGACAAATCATTGTGTGGGCGTCTCCCACCATGCAAAGGGAAGCACTATTTCCAGCCAGTGTTTTCAACCTTCTTTATCTCACCACAACCTTGACCTATAGTTAAACTTCCATGACACACTTGAATTGTGTTGATCAAAAAAAAAAAAGAAAGAAAGAAAAGAGAGAGAGAGGGCGGCACCTGTGGCTCAAAAGAGTAGGGTGCTGGCCCCATATACCGGAGGTGGTGGGTTCAAACCTGGCCCCGGCCAAAAACGGCAAAAAAAAAAAAAAGCAAAGAGAAAGAATACACCTACTGTGCTCTGGACTTGTTTTGAAAATAATTTAATTAATGTTCTTTAAAAATTTTCATAGTATACCTGAGATCCTCTCAAGGCACATGGGTTAAAAATCACTGGTCCAAAGGCCGGGTGCGGTGGCTCTAACCTGTAATCTCAGAACTCTGGGTGACTGAGGCAGGTAGATTGCTTGAGCTCAGGAGTTTGAGACCAGCCTGAGCAAGAGTGAGACCCCATTTCTACTAAAAATTGGAGAACTAGCTGGCTATGGTGCTGGGTACCTATAATCCCAGCTACTTGGGAGACAGAGGCAAGAGGATGGCTTAAATCCAAGAGTTTGAGGTTGCTGTGAGCTGTGATGATGCCAAGGCACTCTACCCAGGTGACAGAGTGTGATTCTTTCTTAAAAAAGAAAGAAAGAAAAAAAGATAGAAAAGAAAAGAGAGAGAATTGCTGGTCTAGAGTCCTTTGGATTCTGGAGGCAACAAATTTGTCCATGGGGAGACGATGGACACATGTACCAGGTGCTGTGAAAGGCTGGCTGATTTGAGTGGGGCCTAGAACGGGAAAGGACTCCACGATGTGGCTACAGTGTGCACGGCCCCGCCACTCGGGCTGTACAGCCCAGCACACCCAGTCGACCCCGCCACTCGGGCTGCACAGCCCAGCAGACCCATTCGGCCCCGCCACTCGGGCTGCACAGCCCAGCAGACCCAGTCGGCCCCGCCACTCGGGCTGCACAGCCCAGCAGACCCAGTCGGCCCCGCCACTCGGGCTGTACAGCCCAGCAGACCCGGTGTTGTGAGAGGTAGAAGCCAGGACTTGGAAAGCCGGCTGCGTGGAGTTTATGGCAGGCTCCAGTGAGAGAATCGCCAGGGTTGGAGAGAATTATACGCCCTCTGATTGTGCTTACAGGACCCGGTGGACTTAAAGCACCTGACCATGGGCACCAGGTGACCGTGAGTCCAGAGCTGCTGTCAGGAGCTCATTGTAGGTCTCAGCAACCATAGTGCAGTCGGCCTGGAAACCAACCATCTGAAGGTGGAGATGACTCACCTGGGCGTGAGTGCGCGCAGGACCGGATGGCATGAGTGACCCGCAGAAGCAGGTATTCCCGATGCACACATCACCCCCACTGCTGTGCCAGCACCTCTCCCTCAGGTGGCCCCTCAGGTATAGACGGGATCCCTTGTGGCCAGTGATGGAGGGTAGAAAAGCGTGAGGCTGGTTCACGGAAAGGCTGGACCTGCTGGGGGATGCAGGGTGAAGACGGGTGGGGGCTGTGCTGTAGCAGTGATGAGGGGACATCCCCCCAAATGCTTGTCATCCACTTTGCACGGAAGGAGAAGTTGCCCCCGACCAGAGCGTGCGTGGTCTCCTGGCTGAGTGGTGAACGTCCTGGTTGGCTGGTCAAGAGTCTAGAAGGTGCAAAAGTGGACAGTGAGGCCTGGGGGTCCCGGGTGGAGTCATGTGGGTGGGCAGAGTGGGCACAAGGTGTGAAACCTGTGAGCTGTATGTCGATGTCCAGTGGGGCATTTTCATCACACGATGAAGAGCTCGTGTAGACGAACTCAACCAGCTGATGCCAGCACTGGTATCATCAGGGCTGCCTGATGGGGACGTGAGCAAGTGACTGAGGGGGCACAGGGGGCAGTCATTCGTGGGCTCAACATACAGGCTCCCAGTCACCAGGGCCAGTCTAGCTTCTGCCACCCTTGATGGCTCCACAGTGTCAGCTGTGTGGACGGATGCCAAGTTCCTGACATAGCATCATCCCTCAAGAAGACCACCTGGACACCTGAGGGACCAGTGATTCATTCAGGCAGGAAGAGACTCCTGTGTCACCTGTGGGGTTGTCTTACTGCCGAGGAGAGGCAGTTTCAGCTGTTATCCGAGGGCTTGATCCCCTGGGACGGGACCCCAAATAATGTCACATTGGACCACAAGACCCACTCTACAGCAGAAGAAGTATGAGACTGGGTCCCCGCGCACGGGACCCACCGGCCGTGTCACATAACATATCATCCAAAGTTGCTCATCTAATGCCTTGACGTGACCCATAAAGAGCACAGCTAACACGCTGGCTCCGGGTGGTAACATGTAAGGCAGGATGCCGACCATTGTCTGGGATGCAAAACACTCTTTGGCTTAAAGGTGTTTATTTGATGATTTGCCTATATATATAATTATATTTACTCAGTAGATCAAAAAAAATCCACATACCTGGGAACTGAGGGGTAGGAACAGGAGTGTTCTTGTTACTGTCACTCCCGTACCCACTTGGGGAGTCGTGCTGTCTTTCCCCCCGGGTTTACTGGTCCTGGTCGCACTGCTGTCAACAGACAGAGCAAGAGCAGGCTGTAACCACTGCTCAGACACGTGGGTCCTTGAGCCAGAGCACCAGCAGACCAGGAGAAGAGTCAGTCTTGGCGAGGGGTGGCTTGTGGGGACCCTCCTTCCCTGCAGATGCATTGCCAGTTGGCAGGGTGGGTGGCAGGCAGCCTCTCCAAAGGGTGCAGACGGTGGTGCCCAGGGGGTCCCACACACACGGGCGGGTCCATTCAAGAGTGTGAAGCCCCATCCAGTCGGGAGAGCGCCGAGAGCCATTCCACCTCCAGAGTCTTGCCCGGAGTCAGCCAGCGCCGCCCTTCTGTCTGCGCTGCTCATTGCCCCCTCTGTCCACTCCTGCATCTGTCTCCTCCCTTCCTCAGGTGTTGGAGGGAACCTGCACTCTCAGCTCTGCCTTAGAGCCCCCTCTTTCCCAGGGGCCCCAACCCGCAGCAGACACGGTTGTGGAACCCTGAGATGCACCTTTGTGGTCCCAGGTCCTTTTGTTTACAGCTTTGCAAGTGACTGTGTTATCCAGACACAGCCATGCGGCCCTGCTGCCTCCTGCCAGGGTGTGTTGGCCAGGCCCTGTGCCAGCTTCTTTACACGTGGCAGATGCCGTGAGGTGACTCTGAGGAGGGCTTGTCCTCCTGGTGCTTCCAGACATGAACCAAGAACAGACGAGCAGAAAACCAGGGGACAGACCCCCAGGGGCACAGGGGACTGACCTGAGGGAGGGAGAGAGGTGGGGCGAGGAGAGGACACGTGACATCTCCAACTTCTAGATGGGATGGCAGCGAGTATCCGTCCATAAAAGAACCGCTTTTCCTCGGAAGCCAGGCAAGGGAGTAGCATGTGATCTGGGGTTTGCCTTTACTTCAAAAAATCCCGGTTTGGGGTAGACGTGGCCACCATACTTCTCTGTTTTTTAATTTCTAACTCTCTTTGTTTTGCCACAACTCAGGCTTCCCTCCTCTTCCCGACTGCCCCTCCCTGGTAGAGGTCTTTGGAGACAACACCACACGGAGGATAGTCCTAGGAAGAGAGGACCAGAATGAGGTTTACTTGTCCAGGAGAGATTCCATCCTCAGCACCCGCGGTTCAGGGAGATGAGAGTGAGGATGGCGAGGACACTGAGACCAGGACATGCGGAGAGAATGCCGGAGGCAAGGGGGTGGCCCAGCCAGAATGGGGCAGGGTAAAGCTGAGTCCCTCGGTGGGGGGGAGATGGAAGGCCGAGTAAGGGGGATTCCAACGGGGCGGGGGGCAGTCTTGGCAGGGACCGGAGTAAATGCACCTGACGGTCAATTCTGGCCACATGAGGCCAAGATCAGGTTCTTTGTGGGATGCCCTGGGACTGGGTCTTTGTAGTTGTTGCTGGGGTGACCCTGTGACTCCCAGGCCTTTGTTCTCAGCCTCTTTCATAAAGGGAGCTGGGGCTGTATCTATGCATATCCCGAGGGTTCTGAGTTTGAGGCATTGATCACCCTTTTCAAGGCAACACTGCAGCTTTGGCCTGTAAAAAATTCTGGCAAGACTGTCCTCCCCACACTCGGATTAGCACTCGTCTGCCTTGGGAAAATCTGCCCTTGTAATTAGTGTCACGCGTGAACACACCTGGGGCAGGGACACAGTTAATAACAAGCTGGTTCAGGCTAGTAGACGAGATTTCTGTAAGGGGCTTAAAATATGGAATGTTGCAGCTGAAGACCTTCCAGATCTGGGCCGTGCGAGGATGCAGATCGGGCTGTGCTCACATGTGTGGTGAGGCATAAATATTAGCCTTAAATAACCATGAATACCTTGTTTCCTAAAAAGATTAGTGGCTCTTCCCAGTGTGATAAATTGTGTGAGTTACAGTGCAGACCTGTCTTCCCACTGTATTATCCCACGGCCTTTTAAATAACCGAGTCCAAATTATGCTCCACAAGCTGTGGGCAATACTTGGCCAAGCTCTAGGCAGAGAAGCATAATTTGGGCTCAGCCTTCTTCTGTTTCGGCCTTTTTCTTTACTCCCACTTTAGTCTTGTTCTCTGATTCATTCTGACTCTTTTGTTACCCCCCTGTCCCTCCTTTTCTCTCTGAATCTTGGGAGTCTGTACCACCGTCCCCGTGGAATAATAACAGCAGTTAACTTTTGTGAGCTGTACCAACCACTTACAGCTGGTAAAGTCTAACCCCTGTGCTTCCATGATGCCATCCTTGGAAGACAGTTCTGAGAGAGGTAGGCACTTTGACTATGCCCAGGATGGAGGGGCGTTAACCAAGGCACAGAGAGGTTCAGAAATGCACTCCAGGTCACACAGCGAGTGAGGGAGTGGAGCCAGGATTTGCACCTTGCCTGTTTGACCTCCCAGCCAGGCCCCAGATGGCACAGGGCTGATGAAATGCCCCTTGCTTACTCCGAGGTGCATGGAGAACAAAACTGTTGCTTCATTCTGAAGGCACATTCAGGGAGGCACTGAGAAGCAAGGATCCCCAGATTAGGTGACAGGGTCTCCGGTGATCCCGCAGGCCAGCCCAGGACAAATGAACTGCAAGAATCACACTGAGGGGGGGGCCATCACACAGCCAGCCCAGGCTGCCGCACTGTGGGAGGTGTCTGCAGGGCCTTACCCTCTCTGTTCTTTCTTTGCACAAATTGCTATTTTGGAGGTTAGTGTGACAGACCAGAAGTAGCCCGGACTACTTGGTGGCCTGAGTGTCCCCAGGGGAGAGAGAAAAACCAACCTGCTTGGTTTGAAGGAGACACTGCATTGAGCTCCTCACTCTTAGGACACATCCCTCCCCATCTGAGCAGAATCTGTGGGAGGAGAATGGTTTGTAGTTTTTTTTTCCTCTTATTCTCTTTTTATTAATTTTTGATTAATTAACTAATTATTTGTTGAGACAGAGTCTCACCATGTTGCCCCAGGTAGAGTGCTGTGGCATTATCATAGCTCACAGCAACCTCAAACTCTTGGACTCAAGGGAGCCTCCTGCCTCAACCTCTCAAGCAGCTAAGACTATAGGTGCCCACCCCAATGCCTAGCTCATGACTATAGACGCCCACCCCAATGCCTAGCTCATGACTATAGACGTCCACCACAATGCCTAGCTCGTTCTGTATTTTTAGTGGATTCTCACTTTTCTCAGGCTGGTCTTGAACTCCTGAGCTCAAGGGATCCAGCTGCCTTGGCTTCCCAGAGTGCTGCGTTTACACACGTGAGCCATCACACCCGGCCTTATTCTCCTTTTAAAACAAATTTACGTGTAATAAAATCCGTAAATTTTAAGGGTGAATTTGAAGAGTTTTGACAAACGTATCTACCACATAGCCTGTTTCTCTTCGATATAGACCCCTTTCTGCTGCTCCAGAGAGTTCCCGCCAGCCGCATCCTAAGTCCATCCCTGTACTCCGTGGAGGTGGCTGGCACGCCACTCTGTCCCCACAGCTGACTGGCCCCTGCGACACCACTTGTCATAAAGGCATATCGTACCCTGTGCGTTTTTTTGAGTCCGACTCAGTGCAATATTTTGGGGACTATCCCATGTCATGGCAGATATCAGAGCTTTCATTTCCATTTCTGAACACTGTCTTACTCCATCACTGTAGAAGAACTTGTTCATCCCGTTCTCCATTAGTGGAAATGGGGCTGTTTCTAGTTTATTGCTAATTGTGGGCGATAATGCTTCCATGGACACTTGTAGACAAGTCTTTCTGGAAATGAAAGTCTTCTCTTTCTTTTTGAGCAGTTTTGGGTGGAATTTTTCCGGGTCACGTGGTGAGTGTTTAACTTCACAGCCGTTGATCAGCGTGGTGATCACGTTTCTACTCCACCAGCGACGCGTGAGAGTTCTGGGGACTCCACACTTGGGGTTCTCCATCTGTCGATTTTAGCCACTGCACTGGGTATGAAATGCCATCCCACTGTGGCTTTTATTTTTTTAGAGACAGAGTCTCATGATGTCACCCTGTGTAGAGTGTGGTGATGTCACAGCTCACAGCAACGTCCAACTCTTGGGCTTGAGAAATTCTCTTGTCTCAGTCTCCCCTGCCCCACTAAGCCTCTGTTCCAGTGGGTCACACAGACAGTATGAGATAAACGTGCAATTGGAATGTTGTGTAAGTTCCTTTGATGGACATAAGTAAAGAGAAGATGACACAGAGAAAGGACGGGGGGTGCCCTACAGATGACAAGGGTGTCCGTTCCCACGGCTGCGAGGCAGAGTCTGCGGACTCCCCGGTAGGAGCAGAGCATTTCAGGCAGGAGGAGCTCTCTGGGGAGGCAGCAGGGCAGGAAGTGCGTCGGTCACTGAAGAGCAGGTGCCATCGAAGCTGCAAGCTGCATCCGGCTGGAAGGTCTCGGCCAGAGATTTCACTTTCAGAGTCCTCAGCTCAAGTGTGCTCTGAGACCAGATGAGATTGCAGGGATGGGTGAATGTGCAGGGGGCCCTGGACAGAGCCCTGGGGGAACATTGGTTTTTGTGTGTTTTAGGAAGTGAGGGGCAAGTGGAGGAGACAGAGAAGAGAATCAGTGAAGCTGGAGGGAGGCAGGGTGGGCACTGCCACAGTGGCTGGAGAAGCACACAGCCGGGCACCCAGGGCTGGCCTGGGGCACCTGCCCTCACGGTCAGCCTGAGAGAGGGGTTCCACCCTTCACGGCACTCTCCTTGGCCCAGTCCCACACCCACATTCCTGTCCCCAGACCTTCTGCGGCTGTGTGGTCCTTGTTGGCCAAATGTTTTCTGAGAAAGATGATGTAGGATTCTAGAGAGTCCATTTGTCCTCCACCGAGAGGAAGAGGCCACCCACGTCCCATCCTTTTCAGCAGTCTCACCGCTGAGTTGGACCCTTGAGGGTGAACGGAAGACGGGGCAGCCTTCCCTCTGACCCCCCTCCTCGCCACCCCTCCTGCCCAGTTCTCTCCTCACATGCATCTTGGTGAAGAGATTTCTTGGTGACAGCTGAGTGTCAGAGAGACCCTTGATTTGAAAATGTCTCTCCCCGTCTTCGCATTTCCAGGTTTCAACGAATCTCTGATCTGCAGAATCTCTCCACCACTTCACTACAAGAGCTGAGAGATTTTTCTTGGCAGGTAAAAGGGGACTAGGAATGAAGCCCGTGCCAGTTGCCCTGTTCCCACATCATAAGGAAGTCGCTCTAAGACCCAGGAGCACGTGCCAGCGGACCAGGACGGGCCACTGAGCAGCAGTGAGGGACACTGGGACCCCCACAGTCAGCAACGGGGCAGGACCTGTGGAAAGCAGTTTGCCCCCGACTCTCATCCACGGTAAATCCTGACGGTCTGGACTTGGGAACAAAATGCTTTAACCTTGAAAGATTAAACTATTTTCATGCAATCAGTAAATTCTGTTGCTAAATGTTACAGCACTAAATTAAATGATAAGAATAACCAGTATTTTGAAATTTGGAACATCTCATAATTAGAGCAGCCTTTAAAAAAAAAAATATTCCGAGTTAAGGCACATTAGAATGTATCCCGCAACATGGAGACAGCCTGACAAAGAAACATTATTCTTAGATTTACAATTAATTACCCTTATGTCTATACCTTGCATTCAATTTGCATATCTTAAAAGTGCTGTAAATTTTCACAGGAACTCCTTGTAATTTAAGATCATTCGCTCAGGAAAAGTTTCTTGGGTGATAACTTTCTCTTGATTATGTAGTGGTGAGGTCAGTAAATCTGGCTCTGCTTTGCTCCCCAATGTTATAATTTTTCTTTTTTTGTGTGTGTTTTTCATTATTTGGCTCTTGTTCCTTCTGCCCTCTCATTTATTACTCCCCAAAGAACCAACAGATAGAAAAGCTGGCTGGAAGAGTAAGTGAGTGGCCGCAGTCTGAGATGTTATCTGTTCTCGGCTACGCAGTGGTACCGGGGCCTGACATGTTCTATACATCTTTCTGGTGCCATCCTCATTAAACAAATACAACTTGATGTATAAGCTCTCAAGAAACGAAATTCTACACCATAGATGGTGCGACCATGTCCCGTGTTTCTCCTCCCACCCACCCCCTCTGCTCCTGCCTTCTGGACCCCCTTCTCTCCAAAGGGAGCTGGCTTACTGTAATTTCCTGTTGCAATTTCATGTGGCCACCACTAATTTTACAACCTTTTGTTTGACGGAGTTTTTATGCTCGCTTGTGAATATCGTATTTTAAAAATACCACGTGGGATTCCCTAAATTATTGATAAGGAGCCATTAGCATTATACAAAGTCATGCGGGTTTTATAGAACCCCAGTTAACATGTTTACTTTGAGCAGACCCACGTGGAGCCCATTCTGGAAGCCACACACCCACCCACTGCCCAACACGGACTAAGGTGCTCTGTAGAAGGGCTTTGTCTGTGAGTGACCGACCCAGGAGGGACACTTTGACTCAATTGTAAATATCAGGAGGAGTCTGTTACAAAGCACTTCACGGATTTTAAAAGAGAAATAAATGTTTTGGCAAAAACGCAATCCATAGTTTATTAAGAGTTTTGTGGTTGTTTTTGTTTTAAATAATTACTAACACAATTAGGTCTGGTATCACCACTGGGTGGAATTTTGAGTGGCTGTTTTTTTTTGTTTGTTTGTTTTTGTTCTGTTTTGGTGTTTAAATGTATTTTGCTGTTTACTAACCCTGGGATACTACTCCCTTGGAAATCGAGTTAACGGTGTCACAGACAGGTATGTGGTGCCAGGCAGGGCAGATTTGTCTTAGGAGAGCTTGATTCTGGAAATCACCACCTACCTAGTGTGGGAGAGAGAAAAAATCCTGTGCTTTTAGAGAAAAGAAGAGGAAAAAGTCCCCTTCCCCCTTTAATTTTATTTTAAGCACGACCAGATAATTTCCCGTGGCTTCTTCTTCTCACTTATAAATTGGCAGTTTATTAAAGCAATTTTTAAAAAGTTAATCCCATTGTCATTTCCTCATTACAGCTCCCAGAGAAACAAGTGTTAAGGAGTGTCAGGGAGGGAGGGCGGCAACTGGCCGGGAGACGGGGGTCAGGGCCGGCCCGTGAGCAGGCCAGGCCCGGGGCCCGGAGGGCGGCGGGGCCCCCGGTGTCCCCAACCCCCAGGAGCAGTGAGAGGCAGGAGCCCCATCTCCCTCTCTCCCTTCCCTCACACCCAGGTATCTTCTTGCTCGTTCTGGGCGGTGGGTGAGTGGAAGACATTTTTACAAATTTATTAATTTCTGACAGTGACATCCTGACAATCCAATATGTAAGTGAGTCTCCGTGACTTCAGAAAGCCCATTTATCCCGGCTTTTGATGGGCTAAATGCGAGTGAATAATAAGAGAAAGGCTCTCTCTCCTCGTTGATTGTAATATAATATTTCTATTAGAAATCATTTTTTAAAAGCCTTCCCGAAATTCAAAGAATGCTTTCTCTAAGAATATAAAGCCATATCCCTCCGCTTAGCCGTCCTGGAATACCTTGGCAAAAGTATCCAAGTAGCAAGAGTTTTCCTAGTCTTATGTCCTATATACATCTGTTAAATTACTCTGAGATCTCATTAAATAAAGCTAATGTACTTGTAAAACAGTAGGGAGAGACAGTTTATCATTGTAACTGTTAGAGAGAGCCATACAGCTAGGGAGGGAGCCAAGAAGACTAGGTATATGCTGGTCAGTGTAGATGTTTCTAAGTCATAAATCTTGCCTCTTTCCTGCCTAGTTATTGTGTATTTCTTTAGGTGAGAGATTGATTGTAGCAGCTGAAGATGAATTTGCCCATACTCTCTTTCTTCTTTTTTTTATACTCCCGATGTTTTGCCAAGGTGATAATGCTTTTTCTCCCCACCCCTCCCCCCTTGGAATCATTTGTTTCAGATTAAAAGCCTAAAATGGCAGGGAGGAACACGGGAAGCCTGGTCTCTGTGGTCGGAGAAACACGAGGGCATGAAGATGTATAATGTCCCACCCGGGAGGAAGCCCTCGCTGGGGCCTTCGGGATTTACGACGGCCTCACCTGAAGGAGAAACAGGGACACTTATACCATCAGATACCTGGAAGGGGGACTGTCATTTCCTCACGGAGGCGTTTTCCAGCAGATGGTAAAAGGGGTTTAATTTGAAAACAGCGGAGCGTCGTGTACGCTCAGAACCATGACAATTGCCGTTTTATTGTCTCTGCTCAGGAAAATGTGTGTCTGTATCATCTCGCGGCCCGAATGGGGAGAAAAGGTACTTTTCATGAATATATAGAGATGCTGAATTTATAAGGATCAATATAGTCACCAAATGTTGTACAACATGTCAGGATATCATAAAAAGCAGGCAGTTCTACATAAAATACCAGCTTAATCTCGGAGATTTTAAAGCCTCATTAAAATGGGGATGAAGTCCATATATGGAAAGGCGCCTTCCAAAGGTTGAAGTTATATATCTGGAGGGCAGGAATGGTTACCGCCATTTCTGAATGTCAGTAGTCCTTGTGGTGGTCTGAGGCTTCAGGCTGGACAGCACCCCGGTCTGGGGCGGGGCGCAGGGGGTGGGCATCTCTGTGGGATTAGGGCTGAGTGCCTGTCTGTGCTGTGGGGTTCAAGAGATTGAGTTTGAGAAGCCACAGCAGACAAGTCAAGTCCTGCAATTTTTGGCAATCTGGCACATTTGCGGATTTAATTATTATTGTTTTTTTTGAAATTGGAGGTTGGCTTCTTCTGCAGTGTTGGCCAGGAAGGCTTCTTACAGGGCCCGGGCGCTGTGTCAGGGTGAGGGAGGACAGCTTACTGGGATGCTTTTCAGTGTTCCCTGGTAGCCCAGAGGTGACATTTCTCAGGGGGAACCGTTCATGGGATGGAAACAGGCTCCCGCCTCCCTGCTGTGTTCAGGCATCTCATACTTTCCGAAGGATGCTGCTCCCTTTCCCAGAGCTGAGAACAACCCGGCCCCCTCTGCCCCTCCCCGGGCAAAGCTGGAGTTTGTACCCTCCTTGGAGGTCTGGGTGGTTTTGACTCGTTTGCTTGTTTTTCTGGAGAAACTTTGAAAGTCAAGCAAACACTTCTACCCTGACCTTTCTGCAACACTGGCCCATATTCCCTGCTTGTCAGCAGCCCAAGCTGGCCAGGAGTCATCTGTCACTGCCAGCCGTCACTCTATTGCCATTCCCGTCAGCCCCATTACCGGGGATCAGGAGCGACCAGAGGCCGGCGTCGGAAGGATCATTAAACTTGAGCTCACAGGTAGCACAGGTAGCACAGGTGGCCTGTTGTTATTTATAATAAAGGAAAACGCAGCAGAAGCACCTGACGGTGGCCCAGGAGGCCGGCAGAGGACGCCTGAGCAGTGTCATCGCTGAAGGACGGTTAAAAGTGGACGCTTCCCCCCCACCTCACTGTAAGCAAAGAGGATTTATTGAACATCTGTTCTGTACATGGCTGGGAAGATTGATTAATTTAATTGCCCACACTTTGCTTAAGTAACATTTGAATACTTAATGTCAAGTTTGAAGGATATTCCAACGTTTGCTGCACACCTTCTTGGAGCTGCAGAGGGAGCTGGGGACGGGAGTCCTGAACCGGGAGACCTGTCTGGGGCTCCTTCTAAATCCTTCCTCTTGTAGAGCCTGCAGCCGTTGCCAGTGGGAAAAGCTGCCTCTTTTCATAAAAGCAACTAGTTACTTCTCACATTTTCCCATTGTGATAAATCATTAATGTAATGAGGTTGGATCTTCTTTACTGAGTGGAGGTAATTTTCCCTCTGGTATCAACTAGAGAGACAGTTGAGCATATTATATATTTCTGTACCCTTTAACATAATACCGTAATCGTATGAAAGTGCCCGATGAGTTAAAGCTGTAATAATTTATTGCAGGTTACAGTCAGGCGGCATATTTAGAAGGAACTCCCAGAAAGTTCGACAGAAAACCAGACTTTAAACAGGTCTCAGCTCAGCTCACTTGCCCTCTCTGTTACTGCTTGATTCTTCCTCAGCTCACCTGTCAACCTCAGCCCCGGGAAACGGGAGGTCTTCCTTTACTGAGACTTGGCTGTGTGAGGGCCCAGGAAGACCGAGGTGTGTCCTGCATTGAAACTGTCACCTCTACACTGAGGTTTTTCAACCTTTCTTTTTTTTTTTATCTCATGGCGTGCTCAGACCTATAGTTAAACTTCCACAGCACACTTAAATTACGTTGATCGAAAAAAGAGTGGAAAAAAGAAATACTGACTGTGCTTTGAACTTCTTTCCAAAATAATTAATAATCTTTAAAAATGTCCTCGGCACGCCTAAGATCCTCTCCTGACACATCAGTGTGCCGTGGCACACCGGTTGAAAATCGCTGCTCTCGACCCCAAGTTGAAAATCAGTGAGCACAGCGTAAGGCCACCCCAGAGACCGCGGGGGAGTTCACACTGTGAATGTGGTCCTCAAAAACCTCTTTATCCCCCCAGTTCTTAAAAATTTAAAGTGGAATTCATTTAAAAAAAAAAAAAGAATTACACCCAAGTTTTCATGAACATTTCCGTAGCATGAGACCAGCGGATGTCTAGAAAATGAATCACATCTCGGTTTGACTTAAAACATAAGTGACCACAAAGGATCTTGATTTATTTATCACAAGACAAGGCACCTCTCTGTGTTTCCTTCATCTTGGGCCATCTGCTTATTCATTTACCTACTGTATTATCCTGCTAGACAACCACACCTTCCTTTATTCCTTGAACAACCATTTCCTGGGCATTCAACTCCTCCTAAAGCAGAGAGTGTTGCTGTTTGATATTAAAGGAGGCTTTCTGGTGTAAATATATATAATGATTTTTTTTGAAATGGAGGAAGTGAGGGCAGGGGCGAGGAATGGAGAGGAGGGAGGTGGGTGTTTAACATCAAGTGTAAACCGGCACCAGCCCTGCGTTTCCTATCGTCAGAAACTGCATTTGACCTGCTCACGGGAATGCTGCACATCTGGGGTGGCTGAGACCTCGGAGACTGTGCTGCTAATTTACTACCCAGAACCAGAGAAAGGGAGCAAAGTGGAGATCAGGAAGGCTGGGGAGGGCCCCGTCCACTGGGTTCCAGGGAGGGCCCTTAATGACAGAGTGGGCGTGTGGTTGGGAATCCTACAGGCCAAGATGATTTTTACCAAAGGGTAATCTTTGGTCACCTCTGATTGAAGTCAGGTGTGGCACAGGCCGCCGGTTTCTCAGAGGGATGCCCGGCTCTCCCTCCCCGCCCCCGCCCTGACCGCACGCACCGCATCCCGCACCAGGCCGGGACTGTCAAGGCCAGAGCCAGGTGCCTGGGCTGTGCGTACCCGTCTCCATCAGTCATACTGCGGGGAGCAGACAATTAATTCTGGAGCAAAATTGAAAGTCAGAGGCAGAGTCTGAAAGAACAGAATGACAATAATAAAGTGGCCCGGCCTCGCATTAATCTCCCTCACTTCAGGCCTGTCACAGCCGGCCTGGCTGTGACTAATGCCAAGCTTTGCATACAGTGGTCACAGACACCAGCAGCGTGTTCTCTTTACAGCCCGCGATGCGCTTTGTTGGGTTCTTGACTCCTGTGGAATCGCGGAAAAAACAATGCTGCTGGTCACAGGGAAGGGGACAGAGTTCCCCGTCATGTATCTGCTGACGGAGGAGGCCGGATCTGGGCATCTGCCCCGGGGCAGTGGGAAGCTGTTTCTTTCTCTCTTCCCAAATAGGCATCTCCCACTTTTCTGACTCCCCTTTCTATGGTCCTGATTCATCTCACTGGGTTCGTCCACCTCTTCCTGTAGGTTCCTGGGGTCCCCCTCTTCTCCCCCTCTCCACCTCCGCAAAGCCTCCCTTATCCAATTCTATTTACAGGCGGCAGGTTGGAAGGATTAGTTCAAATGCGATGGACAGCGTGCAGGTGTGGGGAGTGGGTGGGTGGGAGGTGGGGACATTGCCACAGACAGAATCTATAACAAATAATTGAGATTGGCTTGCACTTGGGAGTTTTGAAGAAACTGGATGAAAAATGATGGCACATGGGTGCAAAGGTACGGCAGGGCCCCGCGTGGCGGTGGGACTCGTGGACCTTAATGCTTTTCTGGAGTTTCACGGCCCCAACTGGTGAGCGGGGAGAAGGCAGCTGGGGATGATTAATCAAGTGTGGGATCAGTGCACACCTACACAAATGTAACCCACCGAAGGGAAGGAAAAATGATTTCTCTAGCGGGGAATCAGCCTTCCTGATTCAATTGAGTTTTTCTGAGTAAAAGAAAGGGGGATGGGGAGCCACCGCCACGGAGCTTTCAGAAAGCTGTGTGATACTTTCCCTCCAAAATTAGTTAAAAACCGTAGCACTGGGGTGGGGAGGATTGCATTAACATAAGATTCATTGGGGCGGGGGACAGAAAACAAAAAGCAGGGTTTAGTAGTTATTTCTTAGATGCGGAAATATACATTTTCTCCCGGCAGTGTCCTGCTGAGCTCATGGGAAGGGCTGCAGGAAACGCCCACGGACCCAGGTGAGCACATCAGAGAGAGGGACAGAATTCGAGGGCAGAAGTCTCCAGGGGAAAGTGGCCACCAGCTTATTCTCTCCATGCAGCCTCAAGTGGGGGGAAGACAAAGCCAAGGCTTGCCACCTCTGGCAATCATGAGGCGCGTCCGTGCCCCCAAGGGATCTGCCTCCGCGTGTAAGTTAGTTCATGTACAGGTTACATCCTGTTTACACGGAGCCTGGTGCAAGTGAGCCAATGGCTGTGGCTCCAGGGGCAGTTCGGGCCTCTGCATTTTAACCACCCCCCCCCATAACTGGCCCTGAGGGATGGCTCAGCCTGGCTGGAGCACCAGTGCCCTGGACCTTCCCAAACTGGCCTTTCATCTCCATCTTCTCCCTTCCACTGTCCCTCCATGCCTCCCTGGTCAGATGTGAACTTTGACTAGACAGACTGGGGAGGCTTGACCACAGCTATTTTTTGCAATTTTTCCTGTTTATCTCTGTCCCTCGTTAGCTTCCAAACAGCCCACTGGTGTCCCCACACATGCCTAGATAAGAAGATGGCCCCCGTGTCCCGAGCCTTACAAGGTGATAGAGTGGAATCTGTTTGTTCCACCTGCTTACGGCCTCAGGTCCTCACCCGGCCTTGTTCTGCAGGGCGGTTCCCTCACCTGTTCCTGTCCGGCCACTTCTCCACGGCCATCAACGAACCAGTGTGATGCTGGGAATATGTTTGAGGCCGTGTTGGCCAAAGCAAATCTCCCAGCCGATAACTGCGCACCTCTTTCCACTGATGTAAGTTGTTTTTAGACATTCTAGAAGTGCTGGGTGAACAGAATCAGACAGGTTGCCGACTGTGGGACTTCGCTGAACCTTTGCTTTGCCAGCTTAGGCTGTGACTTCATGAAGTTTTGGGGAGGCCTTCTCCAAACTTCTCTGCAGGTGGAAGCCTTTCTGGGTGCCTTTTAGTTACATGACGAGTAGACAACACCCACCTGGCGTCACTTTGCCCTAGGAGGGAATGCCAGAGAGAAAAAATGAATCGTTCAATTGTAAAAATCAGAGGGGAGGACGTATTTCAGGCCAAGAGCTGGAAGACAAGGGGTTCCGGTCCTGCCTTCACAACTTACCTGCTGTGGGTCTGGACGAAGCCGCTCCCCGGCTTGGGACCCGTTCCTCCGTCTCTAGTGCACGGAGTTGAATCTGTCAGTCCCTGTAGGTTTCTTCCAGCTGACCCGGCCTGTGATCTCATGGACTTGTCAATCTTCTCTCATCATCCCTCCCACATTTCACCCCACCCATCCTCTCACCCCAGGGACTGAGCCAACATTTAGAATGAATGAATTTGGCAGCCGGGGCGAGCAGGCTGAGAGGAACATTCCCCAGCTAGAGCCGCCGCCTGCTCAGGCGGTGGTGGGAGTGAGCTTCACACCTCTCAGACCTGCTGCCGGCCCATTAACATTGCAAAAGACTCTGATGGACTTTGGGGAATTGGGCAACATTGATTTTATTGTCATCTTTTTGCACAAGCAGTAAATAGGCTAACATTTTAGGTACAGAGTAATTATTCCCGAAAAGCAAGACATCAAAACAAAGTTTACAGCTAGCAAGCCGACATTTGGCAGGTGCTGCGTGGTGGTCCCTGAGAGGTCTTGGAGTTACTGCAGAGGTTGAAGGTCAGCACACTGTGAGTGCAGGCAGCAGGGAGAGGCTGGGGCAGCCCTGACGAGGCCTGCACGGCTGCGTGCAGACAGCCGGGGCCGGCCCTCTAGGAGCTGGAGTGCAGAAGGGGCTTCTGGGCCTTCTCCTTCCTGGGCAGGATTCAGCTGCCCCCTCCTGTTAATGCTCCCAGGAGAACACGTGGCAGGGACACACCTGTTGTTGCCACCTGTGTATTGGCTCTTGGGGAAGCAGAACACACAGGTCCAGGAGCTGATGCAGCCCTCATTCTCCACTGGGTCTGCAGGGCAGGGGGCACAGAGCATTGTATGGGTTGGCCAGTGGGTGATTGAAAGGCATGCACCCCAGGCTTCTAAGGAGTGCTGTTTTTAGACAAAGCAAATCCAAAAACATGACTCTGTTTTGACTAAAGGAGATAATGGCGCTGTGTTCCAGGATGCCGCCCAGGTCACGGGGCCACGTCTTGGTGCTTGCTGAATGACTGGTGCTGTCCCCTCTGCTGTGACAGAGAGCTTTGCATGGCAGGCTCTGTGTCCCAGAGAGATGCCTGGGTCTGGCCTCCAGGATGCTGCACAGGTCACCAGGCCACGTCTTGGGCCTGGTGGATGGCTGGTGCTGTCCCCTCTGCTGTGCTGGAGATGGAGAGCTTTGCATGGCAGGCTCTGTGTACCGGGGAGACGGCTGGGTACAGGCTCTGGACACCCTCCCACTGCCTCAGGACCCCACCCCACATCCCTGGCCTGTCTCCTCGTTGGTGAGTTCAGGTGTCTGTGTGTGGTGGGAGGATGTTGAAGGCTTATTTGATCCACAGAGTGAACTTGAACCCAATCTCCAAGCACAATTCTTTTGTGTGGTTATCCTTCTTCCTCTCAGGGGCAACTGTCGGGGGTATTTGCATCTCCTGGGGTTTTCTTTTTTTTCTTTTTGTCTTCTTCCTGCGTTCTCTTCTGGGTCAGCTGCAGACCTGTGATGTATCAGGCCTCCTCCCAGCCCAGATACAGAGAAGCATGCATCCAGACGGTGGCTGGTAGCGTCATTTCTGTTTGAATCCGGCACGGGGCACAAGCGCTCACGTAATGCCTTCTTAAACGAAGGACTCGGTCCAAGAGCACCTGTGAAGAAAAGCTTTACAAGCGGCTTCCTGCGTCCACCGAACCAGTCCAGAGGGTTCTTTCCTTTCCCTTCTCTTCTCCTGACTCCTCACCCAACAGAGAAATGGCTGCGAATCAATCTATACTCCGGGGGCGGGGGGGAGTGGAAGAGGGTGTCTTCTGCAGGAACTCCAAGGCTGCGACAATCGGGGAGCGGGTTCCTCAACTGGCAGGAGGAGCCCAGGAACAACACGGTCACCCTCAGCCTTGCTGTGGCCTAGGGCTTGGCCTCTGTCACTCAGACGGGGTCTGGTTCCCTGGAAGCAGCACGTATGTGCTCAGGAGCGGGCCTTTGCCCTGTCCCCCTGCTCTGCCTGGAGGGGATCTCTCCTGCTCCTCCTGATGCAGCTTGGCCATCTGTCCCTCCAGGAAGCTTTCTCTGCTTGTCTGTCTCCAGACTGATGTGTGTTCCCCAGACTCCGTCCTTGCCAAGAAGTCACAGCCTTGAGTTTCCATGTGTACCACGATGACATGGGTCACTAGCTCCCTTCAGGGTCCCCAGCACCTAACATAGGTTGTGACACCCGGAACAGGACATCTGTGGAAGGAACGTCAGTCCCGCATGTCAAACTAATTACAGTTGACGGTGTTCACAGGTGTGAGGAGGGAATGATTTTGCTAATTGCCCTCAGGGTTTTACCAGCTCCCGCTTAGAAGATCCCCTTAGATAATCTTTTACCTCCTCCTCAAGGAATTCTTTGAAGAAGTTACAAAAGAAGAGGTTTAAAATGTTTCTAATACTAATAGTTATTATTATTTACAATGTCAGCCTGAATTTTAGTTTTGCACAGCAAGGGGGTTCTTTGTTTGTTTGCTTGTTTTTTGAGACAGAGTCTCACTACATTGCCCAGGGTAGAGTGCCACAGCTCACAGCAACCTCCAACTCTTGGGCTTAAGTGATTCTCTCGCCTCAGCCTCCCAAGCAGCTGGGACTATAGGTGCCCACCACAATGCCTGGCTAATTTTTGGTTTTAGTTGTCATTGTTTAGCAGCTCTAGGCTGGATTAGAACCTAACAGCTCTGGTGTATGTGGCTGGCGCTGTAGCCGCTGAACTACAGGTACCGAGCCAGTAAGGGAGGGAGGGAAGTCTCATGAAAAAAAAAAGCAAAAAAAAAAAAAAAAAGCAAAGGCGGTTCTTTAGGGGTACAAAGGAAAACGGGTCTAGCACAGTTTAAGTGCATCTTGGCCCTCGGCCACTTGGGAGGTCGATGAGTTTCTACTGATGGCACATTTTAGCTGACTGCTGCCAGGCTGAGGCTGCCCCAGCCGCCGCCCCTGGGCCCTGCAGTGGGGCTCCAGCCCCTCTCTGCAGGAACCTCCTGCTCCTTCTGCCCAGCAAATAGGGGAGAGGGGATATCCCCGTCCAGCATCACGTTCTGACCCTCCTTGGACTTCACAAGTCCTTTTTGGCAGTGAAGGACAGAAGTGGCTTTTGAGCCCACCGGGAGGCTGGGAGTATCTGTCCATGTATGTGTCACCTGGGCCCAAATCAAAAGCCAGTTGACTGTCGTCTCCACCAGGCCAAACTGTTAAGTTAGAGGCAATGAATGACTATTGTTTCCTTTTGTTTGATTCGTTTTTCATTTTTTAAATTCACATCTTATTATGTAATGTTTGTATTCTCATCGCTATTCCTGACGCTGATTTTTGATGTTTGGGGGGGGTCATCTTCCACATAAAGCATCACCTGGCGGGGCCTCCTTCATTCCCTGTTCTGTAACCGGGGGCGGTTGATCCTTCTAGCCTCACTTTCACCATCTGTAAAGAAAGAAAATATTAACCCTACTTTCTTGGGGGGGCTGTTGGTATTAAACTGTGGTGTAGTGCGGGTGTGACCCTGGGGCGAGGTTGCATACCCCAGCAGGACAGACTGGGATTCGAGGGCTTGCTCTTTGCACAACTTAACCTGGGGGTCCTATTTCTGAGACATGCAGACTGGGATTCTAGTCCTCTTCTGTGTCTTGACTTTCCCAAAACATCCCCAAGAAAGGCCGGGAGGATCGTGTTCTGTTGAGCACTGTTCCAGCCATCTTTCCAGCACATGAGAAATCAAGTCCAGGATGTTCAAAATGGGACAACCCATAGTTATTCTTCCTCCTTTTGTGGGGGGAACAAAACAACCCCCAGCACCACCCCCCCCAACATGGCTCTCCTTTTGTCCCGCTGCAAACATTGAGACGTTTTTGGCGGGAAGTTATTTTGTGTATGTGTGAACTAGAATTTTGATAGACAGGATAAGTTGCAATCCAATTCTAAACTATAGATTTTCAAGCAGATTGATGCAACAAATTGTTAGCAAATAGCAGTTTGCAATTTGATGCTAATTAGACATAAGGCAAATATGTGCCATGACAAATTAGCAGCGAGCCATACTGCAGGGGATTAGCGAGAGCTGGCACAGCCTGCGCCCAGCTTCACACACCTCCCTCCCGCCGGCGTCAGGGCCCGAGCCAGCCTCGCCTCCCTGGAGCTGGAGAGGAGACCCAGAACACCCCAGGCCCAGCCTCGGAGCCAGGCTCTGCGTCTTCACTTGCTACCCGAGGCTGTGGTTGGTCAGTGTGTTTGTTCTGAGAGCTGCGGAAGGTTCTGGGAAGCTCATAGGATATACAAAGATGTAAAAATATTTACACATTTGATAAATATAAAAACAATCGTAGACAGGAAATGCAGACAAGCAAAAAAGAAAGAGAGGGAGAGAAAGAATTAAAAGGACAAAAGAAAAATAATCTCAACGGTCACCACTGTTAGTAATTTTCTGTTCATCCTTTGTAATCTTTGTTTGCATGAAAGATACACGTATAGATAACATAATGTGTAACATATGCACGTACATGATATATGTAATTATTATTTAGTTATTTAAAACAAAAAGGGGTGATACATATGCTGCTCACAGCCTTATAGTCTCAATTTTACATTACGATATTTTTCCAAGTTCATGAACATAGATCCACATTTAAAAAAAATAGTTGCACAGTGCTTTTTTCTATTAATTCACCCACGAGTTAACTCCCCCTCCCCCCAGCTGTTGGATACTTGGATTGTAACTTTCTGCAGCTGTGGATACTGTAACTAGATGGTCTTGAAGATTCATTTCTACGTGTGGTGATTATTCCTAAGGATACCTTTCTACAAGAGGGGTCGGTGAGGGGGTCCCTCCAGAAAGTGTGCTGAATTTTTTTTTTCCTTCCGGTGTGTGTATCTCCTGAGCCTTGACCAACCCTGGCTACCCTCTGCATCTTTGCTGATTAGACACGCTCCCCAAAGTTACCTGTTCACATCCGCGCACCTTTGTTTAACAGTGAGGTTGATTATTTTTCAGAAATCTTAGGTCTCTCTCCTCCTGGCCTCTTTGGGGTACATCTCAGGTTCTCAAAACCCCTACAAATCATCGCTGGAGATGGAATTCGTGTTCACAATTACTTTGCTAAGTTTCTCTGTCTGTTATCTGGACTTTCACAGTCATGGACTACGTGGAGATAATGCTGACCCTGTGTCCCTCCCTGAGGGCTGGGGAGGGGCTCTGCCTGGTAAGCTTGCCTGGTTGGAAGTGCCTGTGGGGGCCTTGAAAATGCAGATTTCCTTTCCTGCTCTCCATGGTCTGGTTTAGCTGGGCTGGGGAGAGCGAGGTCAATGTCCAGTTAATTCTTTGCATGGAGGCATCTGTGATGAAGAGCACTGGAAGATGGGGAAGGGAGTAGCCTCCAACCCGCCTTTTCCCTCTCCATCACAGAAACGGATACTCGGGGTGGCGGGTGAAAGGGGTCACACCATGGAACCCCAAGGGGTGGAGGGAGACCTATCAGGAGGCCTTTGATGTAGCAAGAGCTGGAATTCACGCTGTGGGTCATAGGACTGCCCCAACCCTGGCATGTCATTTAGAGACTTGAGTTCAAGCCCCAGGTCTGTCTGGAAGCTGCTATTCTTTTTTTTTGAGACGGAGCCTCAAGCTATCCCCCTGGGTAGAGTGCCATGGCATCACAGCTCATAGCAACCTCCAACTCCTGGGCTCAAGCGAGTCTCCTGCCTCCGCCTCCCAAGTAGCTGGGACCACAGGCGC
>CAUYQV010145299.1:0-11646 GCA_963574575.1 Galagoides demidoff | reverse complement strand
GTGAGTAGGGTGCCGGCCCCATATACCGAGGGTGGTGGGTTCAAACCCAGCCCCGGCCAAACTGCAACAAAAAATAGCTGGGCGTTGTGGCGGGCGCCTGTGGTCCCAGCTACTTGGGAGGCTGAGGCAGAAGAATTGCCTAAGCCCAGGAGTTGGAGGTTGCTGGAGCGACTCCACTGCACTCTACCGAGGGCGAAAAAGTGAGACTCTGTCTCTACAAAAAAAAAAAAAAATGTTTTTAAAGGTGGCTAGGCTCCAGGTGAATGGAAGGAAGGAATTTCATGTTTTGATCTGTCTGGTAGAGCAGCTATTGCAAGGACTTGTCTAAGAGGGGCCTTGTTGGATGATTTTAGATTGAAGTGATAATTTTTGAATTAAATAATAGCTCAACCGTGTACAGTTTTGGTGGGCACAGGTCTTCTGGACAACCTTTAATTTCAGGCTCAGCAGGGTGGCTCATGCCTGTAATTCTAGCACTCTGGGAGGTTGAGGTAGGGGGATCCTTTGAGATCAGGAGTTTGAGACCAGCCTGAGCAGGAGTAAGACAGTATCTGAAAAATAGGAAAAATTAGTCAGGCATCATGGCAGGCCCCTGTAGTCCCAGCTACTTGGGAAGCTGAGGCAGGAGGATCTCTTCAACCCAGGAGTTTGAAATTGCTGTGAGCTAGGCTGAGGCCATGGCACTCTAGCCTGGGGTAACAGGGTAAAACCGTCTCAAAAAGAAAAAGATCTTTGATTTCAGAGGGCAAGATTCAGATTGATGTTTAAGGTGTGTAAGCTCATAGGTATGTGAATGTCGATGGCTACTTAGACACCGCTCTTATGCTCCTTTGTAATGTACAGTAAACAACTTCCTTCAATGGTTACCTATAAAGCTAACAATCACTTTCGGTGTGTGCCAGGTCAGGGGCTAAGGATATTTTGTGTATTACCTCCTTTAATTCTCACCAACACCTCTATAAGTTATATTATGATCTCCATGATAGAGAAGAGGAAACTGAGGCTTGGAAAAGGTGATGGAGCTGGGAATCCCACCTGGGTCCTCTGTTTTCTCAGCTCAGGCTCTTAACCATGACATTATGCTGTTAATAAACAACAAAAATCTAAGAAAACAAACAAGAGGAAGCATAGAGTTAGCCAAACAGTTACTTCCTAGAGCATGACATTTCACCTGCTACTGGTTACTCAGGTCACGTATTTGCTGAGTTATCAGGTCCTAATTGGAGGGAACAGTTCTGCCCATAACATTGTAAGCAGACCCCCTACCCCTAGGCTTTGGGATTTCTGGAAGAAGGTTCTGACCACAAAGCACTCTTGTTTCTCTTCAGGGCTTGGACTGTCAGGTTACATTTCTCAGCTTCCAGAGCAACAACACACAGATACAAAGCAAACTCAGAGCCTTTGAACCCCAAAGCCACCCACCACCCACCTCTACCACCACCACCTTAACAATTTTTCTGTCTCCCTTGAGCTTTGTCATCCCTTACATCAGTTAGAGCAGCTCTTGAATCCCTCTTCTATAGCCCAGAAATTTGTGAGACACTGCATGACTGCAGTGGAGCTGGCTGGCCCGGTAAGGGACTGCCGCTGGAATGGCAGCCTTAGGAGAAAACGGCTGTGGGAGTTGCTGAGACTGATAACAGTAACGAGAAAAAGCTAAAGGATGACATTACCAGGTGTCTACCCTGGACAGAATGGCCAGGGCTCAGCATGGGTTTTTATGATTGCCTGCCCCCCTAACTTTTTCTGGAGACAGAGTCTCACTCTGTTGCCCAGGCTGGAGTGCTATGGCCTCAGCTCAGCTCACAGCACATTCAACTCCTGGGCTCAAGCAATCCCCCTGCCTTAGCCTTTCCAGTAGCTGGGACTATAGGTTGTGCCACCATTCCCGGCGAGTTTTTCCTCTATTTTTGGTAGGGATAGGGACTCTCTCTTGCTCAGGGTGGTCTCTCAAACTCCTGACCGCAAGTGATTCCCCTACTTTGGCCTCCAAGAGTGCTAGGATCATAGGTGTGAGCCACTGCACACAGCCTATGATTGCCTTTTTAACTTTTTTTTTTGAGACAAAGTCTTACTTTGTCACCCTTGGTAGAGTACCATGGCATCACAGCTCACGGCAACCTCAAACTCTTGGGCTCAAGTGATTCTCTAGCCTCAGCCTCCCAGAGTAGCTGGACTCCAAATGCCCACCACAATGCCCAGCTATTTTTACAGATGGGGTCTCTCTCTGGCTCAGGCTGGTGAGGTCAGGTGATCCACCCACCTCAGCCTTCCAGGGTGCTAGGATTATAGGCATGAGCCACCGTGCCTGGCAACATTTATTTTTATTATTTATAAATAGAAGTATCTTTATTGTTAAAAAATTAATACATAGTTGTTGTCAGTAATTTATGTTGTCAACAATTTATACAATATAGAGATTAGTACAGAGAAAGTGAAAGTATGTGCATGTCCTGAACCCAATACCCCTCCTTTAAGTCCCACTCCCCCACATAGCTGCCCCACATTACTTTTTTTTTCTGGAGACAATGTCTTACTTGGTCACTTTTGGGAGAGTGCCATGGCATCCTAGCTCACAACCTCAAGCTCTTGGGTTCAAGCGATCTTGCCTCAGCCTCCCAAGTAGCTGGGACTACAGGTGCCCAACACAACGCCTGGCTATTTTTAAAGAGAGGGGTCTTGCTCTTGCTTGGGCAGTCCACCTGCTTTGACCCCCAATGCTGGGATTACAGGCATGAGGCACCCGTCTTCACTATTAACAGCTAGTGTCTGCTCTTCTAGGTTGTGGTGTGTCCCTGTGTGTATCTGTTGTGTGTTCATAAATACTAGTGAGAGGCATTGGTAGTATAATGGGAAGCTATAATAAATACCAGTGAGAAGATCCTACTTTGTACCTTGCATAGCACGGCTCTGTCTATACAGCCCTCTTCTCCTTTTTTTTTTTTTAATTTTTTTGGCCGGGGCTGGGTTTGAACCCACCACCTTCGGAGATGCTCTATCCTTTTGAGCCACAGGAGCTACCCCTCCCCCCTTTTTATCTTTTCCTTTTTAACAGCAGCACAGTACTCCACTGTAGAGAAAGACCATCTTCCTTTTCTTCTACTCTGCTTTAACAGACCTCTTATTTCCCTGGGGAACCTGTCCCAGCCTACGGCTTCTGCCATGGCCTCCTCTGGGTCCTGCCTCAGGGACTGCACAAATGGGAAGATGGTCAAAAGGTGGAAAGGGCAGTGGCAGGCCCCAGACGGAGGGTGGTCCAGGCGTGGGGAGTGTATCCTGTTCTGGCCATCACTGGGGTGTATATACCAACGTTCTGATTTGTGCCCAGGTTGAGAACTGAAGTACTCTCATTTTCCAGTAGGGAAATCTGGTGCCTTCTCCCCCTCAGGTCTCAGGTCGGGTGGTCACTCCTTCAGAGAGGTCTCTCTTACAGAAACCTGCTTTCTAGTATATGACCTTTTCTTTTTCCCTTTTTTTTTTTTTTTAATCACAGCTCTTACAGGTTTCAAATAATCCTGTTAACTCATTCAATTTTTTGAGAATCTAAGCTCCCTAGGGGCAGGGACTGTGTGTGTCTCATCTCACTGTGCCGGGCCTAGGGTGGTGACCAGCACTTAGTAAAAAAATAGTCATTAAATGACTGAACGAACAAAATCCCATGAGGGCAGTTGAGTATATATTTTTTATTTTTCTGATCCTAACCATCTGATTCTCGTTACTCCTACAACTCGGGAAGTCTCTCTCTCTCTGCTTTGGCGTTTTATAAACCTCGTGTGCGTGCGTCGACATTTTAACCATAAATCCACAGAGTTTCGGGGCTAGAAAATTCGAGGCAAAGGGATGGAGGAGGGGGAGAGAAACTACCCGGAGGTCCGAAGCCGGAGAAGAGCAGCCCCGGCGCTGGGGGAAGGGAGGGGATCCGTGGGCCGACGCCCCTCCGCCCCCTGCCCGCCCCCTCGGCGGGAGATGGCCCTGGACCGCGACATCCATCAAAGTGGTGCGCCGCCGCCTCCGCCGGCCCGGGGTTTGGGGGGCCGCGGGGAGGGGACGTGATCCGGGTCGTGACCTGGGGGCCGCTTGGGCGGCAGCCCCCACACTGCGGCCCCGCGCCCCCGGAGGTGGCGCCGTGGGGAGGCTTTTTTTTTTTTTGAGCCGCGGGGGTGGGGGAAGGGGACCTGTGTGTGTCCCTTTAAGAACGGGAGCGCTGCCCCCGCCTTGCAGGCGCCCGGAGCCTCACAAAAGAACAGGATGTTGTTGATTTGTCACCAAACCACAGAGAGGAAATGATTGTAAATTTCCTTTAAACATCCCCACCGCGCTCCTGCCGCCCCCGCTTCCGCCTCCGCCGCCCCCGCCCGGCCGGGCGCAGCAGGGCCTCGGCGCTCCCGCGGGGCGCCCGCTCCCGGGCCTCCTCCGGCCTCTCGGCCCCGGCCGCCGGCGGGAGGAGCCCCGGCCCGGCCGCGCGCCCAGCTCGCGTTCCAGTTGCTTTCTTATGATTATTTTTTCAACAGCTGCAGGGAAGGAAGATCTCTGGGGTGCAGTGGCCCGCGCACCGCCCTCGGCCCCTGGTACGAAGGCGAACCGCACGCGGCGTCTCCGCCTTAGCGCGGGCATCCCCATTTAGCCCCGCAACCTCCGGACTGGGGCAGCAGTCCCCATCCTGGGTTTAGGGGCAAACTGGCCCAAGGACATTATGAGAGCTTCAAGTCACCAGCTCCTGGAACCCTATGGGGGTATTGGAATACCCCGCCCATGTTTATGTCACCTCGTAGTTTAAGTGAGCCATACTGCTATCCGAACATTGCGGCATTCCCAAGATGTCAAAAGTGGCAGTTTCCATTGGTTGCTAAGTCCAAGGCGATAATTCCTAAGGCCAAGTTAATACATGGGGAAACCACTTTCTGGAGTTGTTTGAGTCTCAGGTCCACCTGTACCTTTCTGCATTGTAACTCCTCATGCTGGCTCTTCCCCGCCCTCATTTGCTTTGTAAGGTTATTGAAGTCTCTGTTGGGGTTAATGTTTGCGCCCAACCTGTGGCCCATGGCAGTGTGGTCTAGGAAAGGGCTGCCTCTGTTGCACAGAGTGTTCTTTTGGAGCAATTAATGCTTATTCTGGGATTGTTTGCACTTTTGTATTAAAACAGCAGGTAATATCCCAGGCACTGTGATGAGGGGAATTCTCCCATTTAAATCCTTTAGCCCCATGACGTAGAGGTTGCTGTTCTCTCTGTGGGGAGAGGAAACCAGGTTCAGGGAGGTTGGGGAACTGGATCAGCTCAGACTGTGTAAGTAGAAAACACAGGATTCAGTTACCCCATTCGGATTACTGGTGGTATCACTCTTTAATACTCTCGATCATTATTTGGGGGGAGTTAGTGAATGGAATGCAGGAATAATTGTTGGGTTTTTATCACCCCAGTTTCTGGGAATAGATAATGTGGGTGACTGATCCTCTCAGATGGAGTCTTTCCTTTTATGGCCATACAGGGTCCTGGGTGGCCCTGTGAGGTCCTGAGTGGTCTGGGGTCTGGTGTGGAGTCTGACTTCTTTTTGCTTTGCTTGCATGGGAAAATGAGGTCCTTTAAATGGTTATCTTGTGCGAGTTACTGAGGCCGAATAGCCCTAAGATCCTCTGTTGTGAGTCTCAGCTGGTGGGGAGGAGAGGCAGCAATGGCAGAACTGCTGAGGTGTATGCAGGGGGTGGGGATGGGTGTTAGATTTTGAATATTACTGGTTTATAACATGTTATCATGTGCTTGCTATGTGTGAAGCACTGTGCCTAGTTCTGTACATGTGTTTTCTCATTAGATCCTACAAGATAAGAAGTTGGTACCCAAAGAGGTTATGCACCCGGGAAGGTGGAGTTGGGGTTGGCATTTCTCCCCACAGGGTCCCCTCTGTCTGTGCAAGAGGAAGTCATCCAGGCGCCTCAGAAGTGGCACTGCAGTTGCTTGCTTTCAATCAGTGCAGAAAACCAAGAGAGTCCTTGGTACTGGTGGATTTTGAGAGAGAAAAGCAGTGGTCTTTCTTTGGCTCCTTTGTCCTGCAGCTGTCTGCAGTTCCTCAACTCTGAGCACATTTGTTGATGGATTTCCAGAGCGGGTTTCTATATCTCCACCTGTTCCTTTGCTTTCATACAATGCCAGTTACTGGGGCACCCACATCTCGGCACTTGAGAGAAAGCGTCCATTTGTTCTGTTCTTCAGATGAGAAGCACAGGGTACCAACCTGCTAGGTGTCAGGTGCGTGGGCAATGAGGAAGCTGGCTGAATGTAGAGCACAGCCACTGAAATCAGGGTACTCCGCCTCTGCCACTCACATCTGGGGAAGCAGGAACCACAGGTCATGGCATACGATGTCTTCTGGTCTCAATTTCCTGGCCTTTGAGGAACTTTGGCCTATGTGGTCTCTGATGGCTCTTCCAGGCATTATTGGAAAAAATAGCTTCTGTTTATTCATTTAGTTAATATTTATTAAACATCCATTACATGCCAGGCTCCATCCATTACAGGTGGTGGAGATATAACAGTCTAAGAAAACAAAAATCTCTGCTTTTTTTTTGGAGTTTATCTTTTAGATGAAGGATATTCTCACAATTAAATGAATGTGTGTTTGTGTATATACGTTATAGATATGTAAATATACGTTACATGTATGTGTGTCTATTTGTGTATATATATGTGTGTGCAGTCATATGCTACATAATGACATTATGGATCACATACTTGGCAGTAGTCCCGTAAGATCATAATAAAGCAGAGAAATTTCTATGGCCTAGCCATGTGGTAGGCATCTTAATGTCTTAGTGCAGTGTATTAGCTTATTTATGTTTAGATATGTTTATTTTATTTTATTTTGAGACAGAATTTCACTTAATCACCCTTGGTAGAGTGCTGTGGCATCATTCCTCTATACAGCAATCTCAAACTCTTGGGCTCAAGCAGTCCTTTTGTCTCAGCCTCCCAAGGCACTGGGACTATAGGCACCACCTACAATGCCCTGATAAGTTTTTCTATTTTTAGTAGAGATAGGGGTCTCTCTCCATTTTCCTCAGGCTGGTCTTAAAACTCCTGTGCTCAAGCAGTCCTGCCTGGGCCTCCCAGCATGCTAGTATTACAGGGGTCAGCCACTGCGCCTGTTTAGATAAGTTTAGATATGCAAATACTTACTATTGTGTCCAGCCTACAGTGTTCAATACAGTAACATGCTGTACTGGGTTGATCATGTAAGCTATATGATATTCCCCCAATGATGAAACCACCTAAGGACTCATCTCTCAGGCATATCCCAGTTGTTAAGTGGCACATGATTATATAGGTATATGTGTAAAATTTTAGGTAGTACTTGGTGTTATGGACAAAAATGCAGAGTGTAGGGGAAAATGGAACGTGTGTGTGTATGGATGGAAGAGCTACTATTTAGGGTGGGAATGGAGGCTCATTAATAAGGTAGAAAGGAAAGAGTGAAACAGTTTGCTGAAAGAAGCTTGCTACAGGTATTTGGAATGGTACAGACAAAGGCTTAGAGACCGGAGTGTGTTAAAAAGTCCTTACTATGTGTCAGGCATTGTTAAGTAGCTTTATATTCTTGTACGTTTAATCCTGTTATTACTTTTTTTTTTTTTTTTTAAATATGAGGCTCCTAGATCTTAAGTGATTTTCCTAAGGCCACACATCTAGTAGGTGGAGGAGGTGATATTCAAATGCTACTTTTCATCATCATGCTGCTTCCCACTGGGCACTCTCCTTTTGGAGTTGGACCTAGTGTTTAATTCATGACCTGGTTCTTTTGATTTCTTGGGGATTAAACATCAACAGGGGCCAAGGTGACTGTTGGCCCTTGTGTTGAATGGTTGACAAGAACTCAGGGCCTGAAGTTCGTTTTTGTGAGTGGTGGAAGGTAGTATGTTTGATGCTGGAAAACCCCATGTTGTGTTTATGGCAGAAGGGAGAAAAACACCTTCAGATTATTGTAAATAAGAGAAATGGGAGACCGTGGTAGCCTGAATCCCTCCGCCCCTCTCCTTCGTTTTAATTTCCCCATGATAGGCCCAGCACAGCATGTTGTATTATACAGCGATAATTAAAACACTTGGATTAGTGAACTGAGATTTATAGGGCAAACAGGAGCCAGAAGAAAAAAAAACGACAGTCATCTCTTTTATTTGCAGGCAGATATCCAAAGTGCCACTTGGTAGCTTTTTCTTCCCTACACACTCACCTACTCTGCTTAATTAGATCCTTTCTTTTCCGTATTATTTCCAACCACCAGCTCTGCCTGCTGCTCAGCTGAGTTTGCGAAGCCGCACACTGAACGCTTTTCCACAGCCTGGAGAAGAGAGATGTGAGTCAGATACACAGCAGCAAACACAAGCGAAGGAAGAAACCTTCGCATCAGCTTGTCCAGCTGGCCCGTCCATCAGTGCCATGGAGCAGGGACCACAGAGGAGGTCCTCTTCCACCTGGGGAGGATGAGGAAGTGCTGAATGAACCTTATACAGCCTTCCTGAGACAGTTTTCCACTAAGTACCTGTTTTTTTGTGGCAAATGGAGAGGAGAGTGAATTCCCCCAATAGTAGACCATCCCCAAAGCAGATTCCAGAACCAAGTAATATTTTACCATGTTCAAAGTATCATTCTGGAGACACTGGGAGATGACAGGTTGGGAGGTATGAGATGAATAAAATGCTGTCAAATTCACAGTCTCATAAAAGGGACAGTTGAAAATGGCTGATGAGGATTTGGGGCCAAAATATTTGTTGAGTTCCTGCTGTGTGTCAGACATTGTTCTAGGCTCTGAGGGGCAGAGCAGAGGCTAAACACCAAAAAAACCCCAGCCCCAGTGGATTTATGTTCTACCTGGTAGGGGAGGATGGAGGCAGTGAATTCCTTACTAAGGAGCTTAGAAACTGCAGAAAAGTGAAGTGGGGAAGGTAGCTCTGAAGTGCAGGGGCTTGTGACTTTAAAATGAAGGCAGTGAGGACAGCAGAGCATGGAGGCTGACGGATCCCGTGTACCAGCTGTGTGATCTTTGAATTTCTGTAATCAGCTGGTCTGAACCTTTTCTCATCTGTAAAGTGGAGCTTATAATAAACACAAAGGGATGGGGTGAAAAAAAAACAAACAATATAACTTTACCTAATCAAGCCTTCATGAATCTTAGCCCTTATCAGTATTAATTGCCTATAACAGGGGATGGGTGACCTGAAGGAAGAGTGACCTATTACAGTTGAGGAAAGGTTATAGTCCTGTTGCCTTCCCCTCACCCCCACAATCCTTGTTTGACCACACCAAGAGGTAGGGGGAGTGTAGGTGAACTCTTGCAGGCTGAATTAAAACTGTGGAGGATTTAGGTACCAGTTTGGTCTGTGGACACAGGTTGGAGTTAGAGAATCGTCAGTATTTTGCATTCTGCTTTTAAAATTATTTTCAGCATGGTTTGTGTTCATCCAGATAGTCCACAACAAGCCTGGTGGGGAGGCTGGGACTGCCCACTTGACAAACGGGAAAACAGGCACAGGATGTGAGTGCCTGGCCAAGGTCACCTCCAGTCTCCAGAGGAGATCTCCTGCTGGCCTGGCGATGAGTCATCCTGGCATGTTGTTCCCGGGGTGAAATCACAAAGGAAGGAAGGCTTGGATTTATTGCAAGCAGCACGGGAAGTTTCCTGTTCTTGAGAAATTTTAGAAAAGGCAACTCCTCCACCTGAGGGGCCTCATTGCGTAGCTCCCAACCCCCGGAAAGGTACAGGGCCCAGTCTAAGGTGAGGGAGAGGACTCTGGCATGTGCAGAGAAACAGTAAACAGGAGAGAGCCGGGAGAAGAAAGGCAGAGTGTAGTGAGAGCTTGGGTTTGGGGGTCCATAGACCTGGGTTTGGTGGTTCCACTACTACAGGCGAGTCCTGTAACCTCTCTGAGCTTCAGTTTCCTCATTTGTCAGTTGGGACCATATCGGTGTCTACCTGACAGGATTGTTGGGAGGGTGAAAGAAGAAATGAGAGGATGGTGCCAAGGGTTCAGCACAGTGCCTCGTATGCAGCCAGTGCTCAATAATGTCAGCTGTTACTAGTGAGAGGAAAGGGGAGAGGAATAGTCGGAGGACACAGGGTACTCTGCAGCCTCCCATGCTGGGTCATTTGGATGGGTTGGTTTTAGTGCCACTGGCATCAGTCTAACTCACAGCAACCTCAAACTCTTAGGATCGAGTGATTCTCTTGCCTCAGCCTCCCAAGCAGCTGGGGCTACAGGCACCCGCTACAACATCTGGCTAGATTTTCTAATTTTTTTTTTTTTTTGGATACAGAATCTCACTGTGTCGCCCTCAGTAGAATGTTGTGGCATCACAGCTCACAGCAACCTCAAACTCTTGGGCTTAAGCAATTCTCTTGCCTCAGCCTCCCAAGTAGCTGGGACTACAGGTGCCTGCCACAACACCCAGCTATTTTTTGTTGTTGTTGTTGCGGTTGTCATTGTTTGGCTGGCCTAGGCTGGTTTCAAACCCACCAGCCTGGGTGTATGTGGCTGGTGCCCTGCCCACTGAGCTATGGGTACCGCCCTAGATCTCCTAATTTTTGTAAAGATAAGGTCTTGCTCTTGTTCAGGCTAGTTTTAAAACTCCTGAGCTCAAGCAATCCACCCACCTTAGCCTCCCAGAGTGCCAGGATTACAGGTATCAACCACCATGCCCGGCTACGGATGGGGTTTCGCTGAAGTTCTGTTCGCCTGATGTAAGAGTTGGTCACACAGGAGATATCATCTTGGCCCTTTAGGCATTTGCAGAGCAGGGCCAGACAGGCATCCAATGTCCTTCCATCCTCACTTGCCCTCCCTGGCATCATGGTTCAGTGGGCATGGTGGGCCTGGGAGGGGCCCCCTTGGCTCCTCTCCCCCCTACCCCTTAACCTTTGCCTCTCTGGCTGAGACTCATTATGCCTCCCATCTCTGTTGACTCCGTATAATGAAAATAATTGAGCCTGTCTCCACCAATAACTGTCTAGAAACAATCAAGCCCTGCCCCAGTCATCTGCCTTTGACTGAACACACCCAGCCTGCTGCAAACGGGCCTGCTGGAGCCAGATCCCTAAATCCAAGCAGTGAGAACCCACAGCATTCATTTATTCATTTCAAGGTGAATAAATGAAGTATCTAGGGTGGCTGATGCCCTAGTGGGCAGTGTCTTGGTTTCCCAAAGGGTGTCAAATGGTTCTGGGACCAAGGTAAAAAAAACTGTAAAAACACCTCTAAGCAAAACGTTAATTATTATATTTTTGAATTTTGAATCTGCCTTTCATTTCAGCCTTCCTTCTTCACCACTCCCTGCCCTGTTTTATGTGGAAGATTTCATTAAAAGAACAGGTAACAGCCAGGGATTAAGACTTGCATGTGGCTCGGTGCCTGTGGCTCAATCAGCTAAGGCGCCAGCCACGTACACCTCAGGTGGCGGGTTCGAATCCCCAGCCTGGGCCCGCCAAACAACAATGATGGCTGCAACCAAAAAGTGGCCGGGCGTTGTGGCCGGCGCCTGTGGTCCCAGCTACTTGGGAGGCAGAGGCAGGAGACTTGCTTGAGCCCAGGAGTTGGAGGTTGCTATGAGCTGTGATGCCATGGCACTCTACTCAGGGGGATAGCTTGAGGCTCCGTCTCAAAAAA
>CAUYQV010145297.1:0-53356 GCA_963574575.1 Galagoides demidoff | reverse complement strand
TTCTCTCTGGTCACAGGCTCAAGACATCAAGGATATGTTTTGAAATAGCCTTCCTGTAGGAGGCCTAGAAAGAATTAACTAAGGAAACACTGCATGGTGATAATTACTGCTATGGAGAAAATAATTTTGGGTTTTTAACTGAAAAATACATTATGAGCATAAATAAACCAATTAAAGAGAGATTTTAAAATGTTAGAGTATTAATTTCAATAATATTATAAGATTTAGTGTTCTATCTCATTTCTATATTATTACTTTTTTAGTGTCAGCAGCTTATTAAATAGGTTGGACTCAGGGAAGGTGTAAATGTCTTCACTGTCCCTGGCTGTGGACATGTCGTGTGACCTCACATAGCTTCCCAGTCTGGGTGAAATCTCAATCATGTACCTTTTCTTTCCACAAAATGAAAGAATAAAATCAAGGGAGGAAAGGAACAAGTTATATGCTTGTTGACTGGTTCCTTATTCAAATAATTATCCTGGGTGGCCTGTGGCTCAAACGGGTAGGGCGCTGGCCCCATATGCTGGACGTGGCAGGTTCAAACCCAGCCCAGGCCAAAAACTGCAAAAAAAAATAATAAAAAAAGTATTTATCCTATTAAGGTAGATCTTTCTTGGTTGACCTTAGATGTTTCACATGTGGTTATTATCCGAGGGAGACTCTACTTTGTGTTAATTGAAGGTCCCTTGGGAGAGCGACATCACTAAGATTCATGGATAAGGTACTTTCTGGCTAATGTCTGCCACCTGCTCCCTCCATTAGCTTCTTTGCCGGAAATAACATCTAGACCCTCTAGCAGTTGGGATTTCTTGATCTTGTCATTGTGTCTACTTGAGAAGTAATTTGAAGACGGCTCAGCTCAGCCACCATCTAAGATATCCATGTCCCAGTGGACTCACAGATTTTGAATGCCAATGGGGGAAACTCAGAAGCTTCCCTGCTTCTCTGTAGATTCACTCTCGCATACGATGGTGCTCCAGATATGCTTACATTTTCATATTTCTTAAGCCAGAAAGGCAGACCAAAGTCTCTATGTATTCATAGGTCCTAAAACTCCAATAGATGTATGACCTTCCCCAGTAACATTCTCACCATATCCTGTTCTGGGGGTGCCACTGGGCTGGGTTCTGCTTTAAAAAATTTAAAAAATCAATCTCTTTCTTATTCAGTTGTACCAGTCTCTACCAAGCATCCTTACGTGGCCCTTACTGTCTTGTATAATCATAACATTATTTAAACCTTGATATTTTATAATTCATCCAATTTATCAACTTACAAATTGACTTTGCTAGTCTTAATCCTCTGTCTTCAGTTGAATTTCATGAAAAACATTTTAATATCTCCTGAGATGATTATTAGAATTACATTTAATTTTTATATTATTATGGAGAAAATTGGCTGAGATATTGGATATTGAATCATTCCGTTTATGAATATGGTGTAATTCTACCCTCAGATCCTCATGTGTTTATTTCATTACAAGCATGTAACTTTTTTTGTATCTTGCACGTTTCAATTTTATTCTTCAGTATTTTCAGTTAGTGTTGCGATGGCATATAAGCTTTTTTTTTGTGGCAAAATATACATGGCAAAACTTTGACCAATTTAATCATTTTTAAGTGTACATTTCAGTGGCATTAGGTGCATTTACATTGTTGTGAAACCATCACTATCATCTATCTGTAGGACTTTTTCATAAACCTAAGCTCTATTTTTTAAAAGTTAGGCTACCAATTGATTTTTGCTACATTAAAGGATAGGTACTAACATTGTATAGTTATCTTATATGTGGAAAACTATCAGAAACCTAATATTTATTCTAATAGTTTATATTCTTTTGGGTTTGCTATGTGGAAATTAGGTGGTCATCAAATACTTGCTATGCTATTTCCTAAATTTTTTTTTGAGACAGAATCTCACTATGTCACCCTTGGTAGAGTGCTGTGGCATCACAGCTCACAGCAACCTCAAACTCTTGAGCTTAGGTGATTCTCTTGCCTCAGCCTCCCAAGTAGTTGATACTACAGGCACTGGCCACAACACCTGGCTATTTTTTTTTTAATTGAAGTTGTCATTTTTGTTTAGTTGGCCCGGGCTGGGTTCGAACCCACCACCCTTGGTGTATGTGGCTGGTGCTGTAACCATTGTGCTATGAGCACCAAGCCAACACATCATTCTTTAGACGTTAGAAATATCAGTTTGATAATTAACTGTGTGGTTCTCTGTGCAATAAAACAAACACATTAAAACAAGGATCAGAAATAAAACTATGGTGAAATGGGAGCTGCCTGTTGTTATGGACTGAATATTTATTCCCCCCACCCCAATTCATATGTTGAAGTACTTCTACTAAAATGGTAGTATTGAGTGGGAGGGTCTTTGAGATGTAATTGAATTTAAGATGATGGCCAGGCCTCCGTGATGGGTTAATGTCCTCGTAAAAAAAATTAGGAGACCAGAGTTCTCTCTCCCTACTATGCGAAGATACAACAAGATGGTGCTGTCTACAAACTAGCAGGAGGGCCCTCACCAGGACCCCACCCAGGCTGACCCTGACCTCCGAAGTGTGCTCTCCAGAACTGTTGTGTGAGCCACCCAAACTATGGTGTTTTATTATGGCCACTTGTGCTAAAACACCTACTTTCAAACATATTGTCTTATACTAAAGATAGAAATAGTTCACTATGAGCCACCCGGTTCTCATAAGACTCCTATTTCTGGTCCTTCTCTTGTAGGGAAGATACTCTCCCGTGTATCTTTATATGGAATTGTAGCCCTACCACCAAACGTCCACGACTATACCCAAACTTCCAGCAATTACTTTCTAACACTACGTTTCATCAACCTGCTTTGGTGGAACTTGCTTCCTAGTCGACAGTGTTGATAACTCTTTTGGCCCTTCATGAGTTATAATGTTGGGAACTCGATAAATAGTGTTGATTTCTCTCTGGCCAAATGGAATACTTCCTATTCCCTTGCTTTGAGAGGAAATCCAAAAGTAAAACGACAAAATACGATGATTTAGTTTATTTCCATTCTGTTTCAATACCAGACTTTGTGGAATACATTTTTATTTTTTGGTTGTAAAACTATCTTCCTACAACAAAGACCTGGAGAAGGTAGATATTATGGACGGGTCAGGAAGTGGTAATTTAATTACACAGTCGGTTATTGGGCTATTCATTTTTGAATGCAGATATGGGATTCTTTTGTATTCCCTCTGTGAGTTTTCTTAAAGGAAAGATGTTCTCTAATCTGTAACTTAATTATTTCAATGCACTTTAAATTAATCGATTGCAGAAATCTTTTTGGAAACACCGTCAGTCATAGTTGAGTCCCCCCTGGATTTTTTTTACATTTTATCTATAGATTATGAAAATGAATTTGGTCAAGTCATATCTGACCTCCTATTGTGCTCCAGACAAAGAAGAGCAGATGGCACCTGACAGCAGCTGCCGACCTGCAGGAACAAAAATACCTAAACCAGACAGAGCTCTGTGGATAAAAGATGCCGGATGTGTCTTGCATTTTAATTTTGGGGAAAGAACTAAAGCCTGGGGAATAAGAGACATGGTCATGTTCTCTAACTTGAACTTAAAAAAGCATCACCTCAATTTTTTCTTTCCTTTCATATTAGAGTCATAGTTTTCCAAGACTAGGAGGGAAGTTTGTGTCCTCTCAGGCTTTCTGCGAGAAGCATCCCACCGTCTTATGCCCTGAAGAGCCCTTGAGAGTCAGATTTCCTCTCCTCTTGTTTCCGGTACCCCTGTACATCCAAAAGCGTTCCCTGTAAACATATGCAGAGAAAAAGAAAACTTTCTAAAAATTCAGTGTATGTGGCAGCGGAGGAAGCTGTTTGTGGCCAGATGTTTTGGAATCACAGCTCTGATTCTACAGATCCTGGCCAGCTGCCCTGATGGCCAAGGAGAATCAATAGATGGGTATCTATAATCCATACTGAACAGGACTGTACCACTCATGCCACAAACAGAAAATGAAACATTTTAAGACGACCCTAACATTATCAATTCAGTAAACACTGACTCAGCGGGCAGTATTTATCCTGGCAAGTGAGGGTGATGTTCCAGCAAACACCGTGTTCTGCTGTCAGGGCCACCCACTCATTTCCCCAGCTGCAGGGAGCCTTGGCCCTTGCCAGCTCACAGGGAATTGCCCTTGGCAGAGAGAAGCTGCCTCACTCGTGGCTATGCTGCTGCTTCTGTAAAGGCAGCTCATGTCCAGTGCTTGGTCAACAAGGGAGGAGGCTACCAAGACCCCCAGGGATTGGCTCTCAAGAGTCATCTTCGCTCCAGAGGCTCTGAGAGATCAGCTGGGTCTGTGTTGTGACTGCAGCATCTCCCCCTGCCCGATCCCACATAGGTTGAGGAGTCCTTTCTGGAACAAGTTCTCTAAGACAATGAAGGCACTGGGATCATTCTTGCTCTTATTTCTTTGGCAATGAAACTTTGGATTAAAGGCATCGAGAAAATATTGTATCCATTGTTTATTATAGAAAATCATACCATCAATAAGCAGGATTCACATTTAAAATTTCCTTGTTGCCAGATAAAAAAAGTCCATGAAATATATATTTTGGTATACTTTTTGTAATTGAACTATACTTTTGTAATTGAACTGTCAATTTAATAACTTACCTGCAACAGAGTGAGTATTTTAAGGGGCCACAGCACAAAGTCATATTTAGAAAAGATTTTTGGGGGTAGTTGTTAAAGTTACCCAGATCTGAAGCATGCTATGCATCGATGCCAGATTAAAACTTCTTCACAATATTACAACCAAAATGCTGAAAATACCGAAGGAAGACCTTCAGATAAAATGAACAAACTTGCTACATTTTTAAGTTTGTGTCTGAAAATAATGGGTGTCTTTGACTCAAATGATGAGTGTCCTTAGCTGTCCTTTTCTTTCTAAAATTCTAATTAAAATTCTGCTAAAGGCGTGGTGGGGGGGAGAGAAAAGTTCAAAAGTAAAGAAATGAAAGACTGGCAGAACACCTACTG
Source organism: Galagoides demidoff (assembly GCA_963574575.1). Taxonomy (NCBI): domain Eukaryota; kingdom Metazoa; phylum Chordata; class Mammalia; order Primates; family Galagidae; genus Galagoides; species Galagoides demidoff. Next base: position 48,335 of record CAUYQV010145297.1, on the reverse strand, counting down.
CTGGAGTCTCGGAAGATTTGACACTAATTGCAAGGCAGACAGATCAGGATTGAGACTAATATCCCAGGGCTTTAGTTCACAGTGTATTCTGAGTCTGCTTCCTGAAACAACCCACCAGAAACAGGAGGAGGGTGTTGGGTATCACCTGAACATATTTCAGGAGACTTAATTACACAGAATGAGCGCCAACCTATGCTTTTGGCCTATGGAAATCTTTTGAAGTCCAGAGGAAGAATTAACAACAACAAAAAAAAATCTCATAAGCTCAGTGGTTGGAGGCTCAGGTGAACTGATGGTCTATTCTGGGTGGCAGAGTCTCTTAAGAAAGATCAGGAATGTGTCTTCAGGGGAAATGCAGATGCACGGTAGTAGATTACAGCTTTTCATTTACTGTGTCTATCCAGGAGGCTGAGGGGTTACAGGTGGCAAAGGAAGGAAAGTAAGACACCCAGAAACTCCTGTAGAAGATGTCTGTTTTCCTCATGGCTTCCACTGCCTAGGAGAGCGCCTGGTTCATAACAGTTATTGAATATTCGAATACAGAAAACTGGCTGGAAACGTGATCTCTAGCTCCAGTGCACTGTAAATATTAAGGCAAACCTAAAGGATAGGGAGGCCAACTGCACGATGGTGAGATCAGCATTGTAAGTGTCGTAATTTAGTATGATTACAACTAACCTTTATCGAGCTTTGCACTTAGTGCCAGGCACTCTTCTAAACACCGTTTTATTTTATCTACATGGAAGTCATGGGATTTAGGCATTTGAAAAAACCCCCCAGAGGTTACCAAAAGCAGCAAGTCTGATCATGAATATGGGCTGTGGCTCCAAAACTTGAACTCTTTTTTTTTTTTTTTTTTTTGAGACGGAGCCTCAAGCTATCCCCCTGGGTAGAGTGCCATGGCATCACAGCTCATAGCAACCTCCATCTCCTGGGCTCAAGAGAGTCTCCTGCCTCCGCCTCCCAAGTAGCTGGGACCATAGGCGCCCGCCACAACACCCAGTCATTTTTTGGTTGCAGCCATCATTGTTGTTTGGCGGCCCGGGCTGGGGGATTCGAACCCACCACCTTAGGTGTACGTGGCTGGCACCTTAGCCGATTGAGCCACAGGCGCCGAGCCCAAAACTTAAACTCTTAACTGAACTAAAACAGTGAAGTCATCTAGGGCAGATGCTGCTCGTTGAATATTTTTTCTCCTAACTTATACAGTATTAGAACCCCCAGCTTTTATTTCAGTATATGTCTGCTAGAAATAAAGAGAACATTTCACTGGCTCTTTTCAAAGCAAGCATAGCTACATGATAATGTTCTATGCAGTGCAGCAAAATGGAAGTGATATTTGCCATTCTTGAAACCTTAAAGGAAGAGAATTGTAGTGAATGTTCTTTGCTCCCTTCTTCTGAGGAATAGCTCAGTGGTTGCAGTCTTACCAGCAGGCACCTTACATGATTATGAAGAAGAATCTTTTGGGGGCAGTGCCTGTGGCTCAAAGGAGTAAGGCACCAGCCCTGGCCAAAACTTGCAAAAAAAAAAAAAAGAGAGAGAGAGAGTTCTTTTTTCATTATGTGAGTCTCTTAGAGGCAGAGATCAAATTTTGAAAGACCATAGTCTTTCTACCTAAGATTGTTGCTTTGGACGTCCATGATTTTCTTTGAAGGAAAAAGAAATGGTATGAGAAGAGCTCAGGAGCCAGTATGGATGAGACCAGCCATTAGCTTTAAAAACTATGCCTCCATGAAAATATTTGGCTATGGTTTCTTATACAGAAAGAGACGAACCAAAAGCCTTTTAAAACAGAGCTGAGGGCAGTGCCTGTGGCTCAGTAGATAGGGCGCTGGCCCCATATACCGAGGGTGGGGGGTTCAAACCCAGCCCTGAAGAGTTGGAAGTTGCTGTGAGTTGTGCAGCCACAGTACTCTACTGAGGCAGACAAAGTAAGGCTCTGTCTCAAAAAGAAAAAACAAAACAAAAAAAAAAAATGAAAGAAAAAAACAGAGCTGAAGTGAGCAAAAGAAAAATTATAAGATAATTCATAATTACACGAAGATGTTTGAATTGAAAAGTATTTAAAATATTAAAAAATTAAGATTTGTTATCTAAAATGAAAAATACTGATAATTATTTTTATTGTGAGTGGTAAGTGGCACATATATAACACATTTTATATATACAGGCTTTATTGAGGGAATTATAATGTTATGTATTTGGGTCATTTTGATACAGGGTTCCCCCATTCAAGGTTGGATAGAGGACCCCAGTTTGGGGAATGTCATGCCATTTTGCTCTGAACTCTAGGAACTTCGTTCATTCATTTGTTGATATGCTTATTAACATTGAAATGGGGTCTTCCACCTACCAAATCCTGGGCAAATGTAATTCTTGAGACCTTATAGCCCTAAACAAAGAACCTATGAGAAAACGTCCCACTTGGGTCTTTCCTTCTGCCAGAAGCTCTGGTGCTTTTTATATTGTCTCCCTTTCTATCTAAAAAAGCCTGTCTTACCACTGATCTGTGGTCCATGGGTTCATTCCTCAAATCCCCAATACCAAGGACCTACTGCAGAAAGAAATTCCAATAACAATTTTGATAATAAAAGTAAAAACTCTTGGGGAAGAAATATTATTTAACATTCAAGGGCCACTTTCCCATCTAGTAATGAGTGCGCGGAGAGGCACTGTAAAAGATTTTATGAATCTCAGCTTACTAGCTATAAACAGCCACAGTTTTATTTCCCATAACATGAATATGATAATATTTTCCTTATATGTGTATTTATCGATGTCAAAAGAAATTAACTTATTATAAAACAAACGAACAAAAATTCCAAATAGTGTATATCCAGGTTACCATTTATGGACAATCAATCAATAGACAATGTACAGGGATACATCAAAGATATTCCCAGTGATGGAATTATATGACTTTTTGGGTAAAATAAACATCTTTTAAACATTTAATTATAAAAGAATAAAGTATAAATGAAACAAAAAAAAACTGACATTAGAAATAAAAAAGCAGACATTATACTTTTTCCACCCTTAATGGAGTAGGACCTTTTACTGAACAACTTCACAACACTTTCTTTACCCTATAACTTCTAGTCAATGAGAACTCAGTTTCCTTCATGGCTCTCCTAAGGTCTGATGACGTCCTTGCTTTCTATTTACAGCTTTCTTGACCTGGAAGTGTTTCTGTCTCTTTAAGCACCAACGTTCCCACAGCTTACTGGCCCCTTAAGTGTTATGTAATTAACACTCTATCATCTTCCAGAGACGATGATTTATTTCTTTATTATTTTCCCCTTCCTTAGAATGTTTTCGTTGCTGTTATTTTATCTGCTGATACTAATAATATAGTACTTGCCTCCTTTTTTTTTGTCAGCTCATCTATTAGCAAACCAAACAGGAACCTTACTTGAAAGGATTAGAGGTCATGCACCAGGTGAGTTACCAGGTGGTACAAGGTTCTGGACAGAAAAAGAGAATTTTGATGATTGTTGAAAGGTTCTGGACCCGAGAAAGAAAAATTATTCCGAGGCACGAAACAAGGAAAAGGGAATCCTTGTTCTGAAGAAATAATGTGTTCTTTATTTCCACCTGGATACAGGTGGGGTGAAATCAAGAAAGGAATCCACAGGTGGGTTATGTTGGATGGGGATTTAAAGGGTCAGGGAGGGCAGCAATTGGTGGCATTCCTACTTCCTGGGAGGGACATGAGTCTGCCCCTTCCTGGGCTGGCCATGAACCTGACCCTGCCTGAGTGCGGTAAGTTTATTTGGGCCGGTACACCTGGTTTTATCAATTGTCTCCTTACATCTTTAGCTATATCATTTAAAATATGTCTCCCTGGCTTAAAAAAAGTAGTATGTGCATAGAAGTTGAAATACATGTTTAATATTGTTGGTTTTCATTTATTCACAATGTGTGGGAAAAAGAAAAAGAAAAAAAAAGCACCATAAGTGGAGGAGGAGTTGTTATTTACTAAATGTGTTATAAGGAACAAAATATGAAGGTCTGCAGCTATAGTAAAACTTCTAAACTGGTACTTTTAATACTGCATAAAATGGAGCTAATTATGGCTTTTATTGTGTGTGTATATATATTTACATATTTTGCTTTTGACTATCTAATACTTTTCAATTTCTATCTACTAAAAGTAACTCTACAAACACTTAACAAAATTGTTGTGAAATACATTGTTTTTCACTGGTAACATGGCTCTTCAAGTATTTTTATGCAGATATTGGCCTGGCATATATGTCTACATGAATGAATTAATAGCGATGATATTAAAGTAATTTTTCATGAATTTTGGAGTTTTGAATAATTGTTAGTGTTGACAGAATTTCTTGATGCAATAGGTCTTTGGTCTTGGGGATTGGAAGAACCAGTCCATGGACCACTGATCAGTGGTAAGAGGATTTGTTAGATAGAAAGGAATACAAAAGGAATAAAAAGCACCAGAGCTTCTGGCAGAAGGAAAGAGCCAAGTGGGAAGTTTCCTTATGGGTTCTTTAAGGCTATAAGGTCTTGAGAACTACATTTGGCCAGGACTTGGTAGATGGGAGACACCTTTTCAACGTTAATGAACCTCTTAACAAATGAATGAATGCTGTCCCTCCAGGACAGGCAAAAAGGCAGGGCCTCCACTTTAGAATAGGCCCACTGGCTTACTTAAATTGCCTAGGACTAGGAAATGGGGGGCCCTGTCCAGCCCTGAATGGGGGACCCTGTATCATTGAGATTATTTCTTAAGAACAGTGAATAACAGTTTAGATAGAAAATGCTGTTGCTTGAAAGTTGGAATGGGTGAAATAGGATCTGGGATTTTTTCAACTAGAGAAGAATAAAATCAGGGTATCACAACGGAAATTCAATTTCTTCACTGGGTTGGGCAAATTCTTTTCAATTTCCCACTTGTAAAATAAAAGAGTTGTTGCATGAACCATTACCAGAATGCTTACTGAGATTTTTCTTTTTTAATGAACACTTGATTTGAATTGCCTCAAAGGGTGAAGAAAAAAAGTTAGATAACACCATTTTCAGCTTATAGCTCCTATTTTTTATAGATATTTGTTTATATTCCCCAACTTGGGTCTCAAAGGATGAAATCAGACTTACTTCAAAAAAAATGTTGTTAACAACCCCATTCTTCTGAGCAACAAAATCACAACACATAAACTCTGACTCTGTGTTTTCACTGTAGCTCTTCAGCGTATAAGGCCACGGCCTTAAAAATCCCCCGGTGGTCAATTAGGTAAATGTGAACTAAGTAGTAAACATTTGGCAAAAGCCAACTATTGTATTTAAATTTCTAGACCAGTGTTCATTTGATCTTTAATTAATTTGGTTCAATTAATTTTAGGTGACTTGATAGTGTTACTAAAACTATAGTTGTTGAAAATGCAAATAATTCTATGAAAAAAATTTATTTTAGAATAATTTTAGGGACAAAATCGTATTTATCAATTGAATTTTATGTTGAGATTATTTAATTTAGGAGCTATTTGTGGATTATTCAGCTATCTGAATTTGAATTTTTTTTCACATTTTATTAATTTACTTTAAATATTCTGTTATAAGTATAAACTTTGTCTTACTAATGGGCATTTGGAGTAATTAATACCTAAAAGTTTAAGTTTGCATTTTATCTTCAACTAGAGCCTGTCTACATGAAAGAATGATAAAAAGGTTTTCAAGTTGAGGGAATTCTTTTTTTTTTTTTTTTGAGACAGATCCTCAAGCTATCCCCCTGGGTAGAGTGCCATGGCATCACTGCTCACAGCAACCTCTAACTCCTGGGCTCAAGCGAGTCTCCTGCCTCTGCCTCCCAAGTAGCTGGGACCACAGGCACCCGCCACAATGCCCAGCCTTTTTTGGTTGCAGCCATCATTGTTGTTTGGCGGGCCTGGGCTGGGGATTCGAACCCACCACCTTAGGTGTACGTGGCTGGCACCTTAGCCGATTGAGCCACAGGCGCCGAGCCAAGTTGAGGGAATTCTTAAGGTAGATATTCACCCTCATAGAAATGACAACAATAATTTCCAATTAGTCATATTTAATGTCTATCAAATTTTATTTATGCTGCTCATTAGGTATTCTGCACAAAATATGCAAAGCTCTTCCCACTATTAATACATTTGAATAATCTCTAGTTGATTATCTCAAAAGAAAATAGGAAAATCTGTCTCATATTGTAACTCAGCAGGTCATTCACTTCTTTGTATCACCAATATCCTTGAAAATAAAAGCTATGAAGAAAAGTAGGGTCTGCTTGATTAGTTGAAAACATTGTATAGGTTTATTTATTTAAACTCTTGTACAGGAAAAGATCATTCTTGTCATTATTACCTGAACATACTATAATCACTATATGGACATATAGATAAAATAAAAATAAATATCCCATTTTGGTTTTGTTTTTTTAATCTTAAGTTTACTTTGCTTGTTTTGTATCTTTATTCCTAGTCAATGATCCCTGATTGGCTTATTGAGACATAGTTTCATAGGTTTTACTTTACATTTTGCATATTGCTTTTTTTTTTTTTTTTGCAATTTTTGGCGGGGGCTGGGTTTGAACCCACCACGACCACCTCCAGCATATGGGGCCAGCCGCCCTAATCCTGTAAGCCATAGGCGCCACCCAATTTTGCATATTGTTAATCAACAAATTGGAACTAATAGACAAAGTCATAATTTATAATCCTATTATCACATTCTTAATACACTGTAATGATCAAAATAAAAATTTTATTAAGAATAATGATATGGGCTCGGCACCTGTGGCTCAATCGGCTAAGGCGCCAGCCACGAACACCTAAGGTGGCAGGTTTGAATCCCCAGCCCGGCCCGCCAAACAATAATGATGGCTGCAACCAAAAAATGGCCGGGCGTTGTGGAGGGTGCCTGTGGTCCCAGCTACTTGGGAGGCAGAGGCAGGAGACTCACTTGAGCCCAGGAGTTGGAGGTTGCTGTGAGCTGTGATGCTATGGCACTCTACCCAGGGGGATAGCTTGAGGCTCCGTCTCAAAAAAAAAAGAATAATGATACTTAACATTTAGTGTGAAAAAAAAAAAAAATTCTTAGCTAGTCATGTACTAGATGAATTCTTTTTGTAGGTTTAGGTCCTTAGTCTTAGAGAGGAGATATGAAGAATGAACCCATGGACCACAGAGATCAGTGATAAGATAGGATTTAGTAGATAGAAAGGAACAGAAGGAATGAAAGGCACCAGAGCCTCAGACAGAGGGAGGGACCCAAGTGGGAAGTCCACTACCCCACATCTTTTGTCTATTTACTGTTTTGTAAATAGGGAGATCTTGAGAATTGATAGGGCCAAGTGTAGGGACCCACCCAAATAGAACCCTCCTACCCAGAAAAGAACATCCCTCCCAGGAAGGAGTGAGTATATGAACGTCCCGCTCAGGAGGGAGTGAATGTGCTAATTCCTACCACTCCAAACTCTTACCTTCCCACCCGCCTTAACCCATGTGCTGACTTCTTTTTCCAACTCAGTCCTCTTGCACCTGCATGAGTAAAGGCCACATTGTCCACACAGAACCTGGACTCTGCTTCCTTTCGCTCATGTCCCAGAATAACCTCTCATTTTCTTAACCTTAACCTCTCATTTTGGTGCCAGGATGGGGAGAAGCCCCCTTGGGGGGGCTGAGATACACCCCTTTGAACCTACTCCCAACTACATGGACTCTTGTTTCAACTAGACAAAGGGAAGCAGAGACCCCTCTAACCCCTGCCTAGAATTTATCCATTTAATAGTGAGGAAAGCATTCACCTATAATCCCTTTCTGAGCCTCCTTAACTTTCTCCCTCCATTTCTAGACCTTTTGAGGTAAGCATTTGTCTATAACCCCTTTCTGAGCCTTTAAACTCCACTTGAACTCCTTTTTCCCTCTTTCTCCATTTCTAGGCCTTTTAGGCATTCGTCATATAAACCTTCTCTGAGCCTTTTTATTACTTCTCTTAAAAAGGTCCAAAAATCCCCCCAGGGCCCTCAGACCTCCCTCAATGAGATCTCATCAATGTGGCTTTCAGGGTCTTCAGAGCTCCAGCTTCTGCTATTAGACAACCTCTGGCTACTTCTCAAAACTCCTCTGGAGTTTAAAAAAGGAAGCTTCCCCTGGAACCATGCTTTAAGTGTGGTATGCCTGGTCCCTGGGCCAAGTAGTACCCAAATCCAAACCCCCACTCCAAGCCACGCCCAACCTGCAGAGATCTTCACTGGAAGTCAGACTGCCCAGGTCCTTCTGAGGATCTGGTTTGCATTCACTCCCAGGACCTGGTTGAATTCCCCAACCTCTTCTGGTTGGCCACTGTAGAGTGATGGTTCCCCGAGAGTCAGCAGGCCCCTTGGCCAATGACTAGGACTGAGCTCTGGGTATCATTGCTAGTGGAAGGTAAGCCAATCTCTTCCAATTGATACTGAGACCACATATTCCACTGAATATGAGAGATCTTGGTGGGTATTGATGGCAATTTGCTATGTCCTCAAGCTACTCCACCCTTATGGTGTTCATTTTCTAGACACTCTTTTTCACATTCATTCCTTTCAATCCTTATTATTCCTTCATTGCAGCCTTCCCCTTCTAGGTAGAGATATCCTCTCAAGATTACAAGCAACCTTGATGATTCCCATCAGCTCCCACCTCTGGCTGCCCATCCTGCCCATTTCTAACCCCTACCCTACAACCTCTCCATTCTCTCAATCCAATCTCCCTGTAAACCTCATCACATGGGACACCTCCCTACCTTCTATAGCCTCCCATCATTCATCCATTCTCATTTCCTATGATCCCAACATTCATATCCTTCCCTTAAACAATACCCAATTCCCATGGCAGCCTTCTGGGTGTTAAGCCATTCATCCTCAAATTCCTAATGGGTGGTATTCTCAAACCTACTAACTTGACCTATAACACCCCCATCCTTTCTGTAAAGAAAAAATGATGATCTTAAACATTGTTATTGTTATTAAATTGTAAGCCTTTTTAATTTTGTGAAGGCAAAAGTGGAAACCTAATAAACACATGTGTATGTTAAAAAAAGAAAGAAAGAAAGAAAAAATGATGATTCATATCAGTTAGTGCAAGATCTATGGGCTGTCAATGAAATCATTCAGCCTATTCACCGGGTAGTTCCTAATAACTATACTCTCCTATCTACCATTCCTTCCAATACCTCTCACTGCTCTGTTTTAGATCTCAAAGACACCTTCTTTATCATCCCAATCCATGAGCCCTCCCAACCCCTCTTTGCCTGACCAACTCTGGACCAACCCTGATTCCACCACCATCCAACAACTCACTTGGACAGTTCTCTTACTAGGATTTAAAGACAGTCCTCATTACTTTGGTCAGGCATTTCAGGCTGACCTCCAGCCATTAACTTCACTGAAAAATTCCACAGATCTCAGTACATAGATGACCTTCTCTTATGCAGCCCCTCACCCACTGCCTCCCAGGAAGACCCCATTCACTTACTCTCCTTCTTTGCCACCAAGGGGTGTACAGTGTCCCTTTCCTAAGCCGAGTTAACCTCTCCCTCTGTCTGATACCTCAGCATGCTCTTGGGAATAAGAAAAACTCATTCCCCCTGACCACATTCAGGCCATCTCCTCCTTACCCCTTCAAACAAAAAATCCTCCTCTCCTTCCTGGGGGTTCTAGGATATTTTAGAGCCTGGATTCCCAATTTGATGGCTTCAGCTAAGCCTCTACACACTGGCACTAAAGATCCCCCAACTGACCTTCTAGACCTGCACCAGCTTTGGTCAAGTTCCTTCCTCTCTCTACAATCCTCTCTGTCCGAAGAGCTCCCCCTTCCTATCTCTGATCCCCACTATCCATTTTGCCTGTCAGTGTCAGAACACCAAAGATGTGCAGTAGGGGTCTTGACAAAGAAACCTCACAATAAACACCTCCCAGTGGCCTTCCTTTCAAAGCAGATAGAATTCATAGCCCTAGGGTGGCCCCCTTGCCTCCCAGCAGTGGCAGCTGCAACCCTCCTTTTCCTGGAGACCCAGAAACTTACCTGCCATGCCCCCACATATCTACTTACCCCTCATAACATTCCATCCCTTTAAAACTATCTTTAATTTCCAAACCTTGCTTACTCCAGCTCCTAATCCTCTTATTTATTTATTTTGCAGTTTTGGGCCAGGGCTGGGTTTGAACCCACCACCTCCAGCATATGGGGCCATCACCCTACTCCTTTGAGCCACTGGTACTGCCCACCTAATCTTCTTTATAGAGAACCCAAACCTTCAATTTCTCCCTGGCTGGCATGTAACCCCTCAGCTCCATCAGCTGCCTTCCACGGATATTACCCTCATACTTCCCAGAATTCATTCCATCCTTGCTAGCCTTTAATCATGGTAAATCTCCTTCTTTCCCTTAACTAGCGCTGAAGACACCTGATTTATTGATGGCAGTTCTTCTAGGCCCATTGCTCACTCCATTGCCAAGACAGGCTTTGCTGCTGTGTCTTCTTCCCACATTATTGCCTCCATTACTCAGCCCCCTGGCACCTCCTTACAACAGGTAGAACTCTTAGCTCTCACTAACGCCTTACAAGTCTCAAGAGGCTGCTCCATTAACATACACACAGATTCCGAGTATACTTTCCACATAATCCATCACCTTGCAGCCATATGGCAAGAAAGAGGATTCATTACCACCCAAAGCTCCTTTATTATCAATGCCACACTCATTAAAACCCTCCTGAATGAGGCCATTCTCCCAAAGGAAGTGGCCATCACCCACTGTAAAGGCCACTAAAATCAAACACATCCAATTTCTAAAGGCAACCAACAAGCCAATATAGAAGCCAAATGAGTAGCTCAATGCCCTTACACCCTCCCCACCCAACTCAGAAGACCAGTACTTATTCTTTGATAAATTCTCTCCAGTATATACATCCAAAGAATGGGACCATTACTGGCATCTTTTCACACAGGGGAGATGATTCCTTCAACAGGGAAAGTGTATTCTTCCTTCCTCCCAAGCACAAAATATCCTCTCTTCTCTTCTCTAAAGCCTTCATGTTGGCTTCAAGCTCTTCACACCCTTCTTTCTCTGCTCCTTTCTCACCCATGACTATCTTCCCTTTTAAAACAGAAAACCCAGTCTTACACAGTCTGTACCTGGTTCTCACCCCAGGGAGCCATAAAAACACTCACATTTCCCACACATCAGACCCAGGGCCAAACTCCCAGACAAGACTGGCATATTGACTTCTCCCAAAATGCCTCCTGTATGAAAATATAAACTTCTTCTAGTTTGGGTTTATACCTTCCCCACAATAGGCAAGAAAGCCTGGGAAGTTGTCTCCTCCCTCCTCCACCACATTATTTCTAGATTCAGCCTCCCTGACTCCATTCAGAGCTACAACAGCCCAGCTTTCATTAGCCAGATCACCTCCCAAACCTCACAAGCCCTGGGAATTCAGTGGCACTTACATGTGCCTTACAGGCCTCAATCATCAGGGAAAGTAGAACAAATGGACAAGATCCTTAAACAAAATCTCATCCAATTAATGCTTGAACACAAACAAGATTGTTTAAGCTCCTCCCCATTACTTTACTCTACATCGGCTCTACCCCTCATAAGCTCCTCTTTTACAGCCCTTTTGAAATAATGTACGACAGAAATATTATTCTGGGCCCTAGATTCCCTCCAAACCCTATCATAGGAAATTATTTTCCCATCCTCAGGAAACCAAGAACAAACTTACAAAAACAGTTCTGCTTCTTCCTGGGTCCCTCTGGGAATATTTATCCTTTGTGGCCACTCCATCTATCAGGGCCTGCACGCTAACCACTCTGGTCTTTGCACCCAAGTGTTTGCCGTGCCCCAAGTCTCTTTTTTGAATGACTCCTCCCTAACTCAGGCCCTAACACATCCCCCTACTCCCAGACAAAAAAGAGGCATCTTCCTTGGGACATCCATAGTGGCTGAACTTGGCACTGGCACTGCAGGCCTTAGTAGATCAACCCACTTTTACCACCAACTGTCCCTAGAACTTAATGAAGACATGGAAAGAGGAGCTAACTCTTTAGTCACCCTACAATCCCAGATTAATTCTTTAACTGCAGTTGTCCTCCAAAATTGCTGAGACTTAGATTTACTTAGAGCAGAAAAAGGAGGCACATGTGTTTTGGGGGGAGAGGAATGTTGTTACTTTGTAAACCAGTCAGGAATAATCACGGGCAAAGTAGAAGAACTCGGAGAACAAATGAGAGACAAACAGATCTCCAATCATATTCAACTTGTGAACTCCTTGGTTATTTTCTATCTTAGGCCCACTAATTATGATCTTTCTCATTCTCAGTTTTGGACCTGTAATCCTTCACCTCATGTCCTGATTTATTGACCAGGCAGTCACTCCAAAAACAACCACTCATATCTTCACCCTACATGGACCACATGGACCAACCAGTTCAGACTGAAGGCCCAAGAGTGTCCCTGTAAGCACCACTCCCTTCCCCCTCTCATTTTCTTATAGGCAGCCCACCCTGACCCTCAACCCACAGAAAGCAGTCAAAGAGACACCATGCCCATCACTCCATCTCCTTATAATGGACTAAAAAGCCTGGGATGATAGGGTCAAGTGTAGGGTCCCACAGAGGAAAGAACTTCCTGCTCAGGAAGGAAGGAGAGAGCATGAATGCCTTGCCCAGGAAGGAATGAATACACCAATCCCCACACCTCCTAACATCTCAGGAATTACATTTGGCCAAGTCTTGGTAGACCTCAATGTTGATTAGAGAATCACTGAATGTATTAACAAATCAATACAACCCTTCTAGTTCCCAGCAAAAGATGGCAGAGAGTCCACTCCAGAGAAGGCCCAGCTTATATTAAATTGTCCAGTCCTAGGAAACTTACATGAAATTGCTCAGGCCTAGAAAACAGGTTTCTGTCCAGCCCTGACTAGGGGAATCCCTATCAACGTCACCCCAGGTGAGCTAGTGGATTAGCAAAAGCATGTGGGAGTTTCTCCTGCAGAGGGTAAGAAGCACTGCTTACCCCCTGCCTTCCCAAACTCTAGCTCATTTCTCTTGTGGTAACTTCTAAGGCAGAACTATATAAGGAGAGAATCTCAGAAATTATTTTCAGCTTAGCGAAACTGATACAGTTTAAAACCCTAGCAAAAAAATCCCCCCAAATATAGTAAGTATATCTGTTAGTTTTACTATAAGAATTGAAAAAAATCAATTAAAAGGTATGTTCACTCTTAGACTATACTTGAAAATCTAATATACATTTGGATGCCCATAAGAAAGTAAATATCAATTATAGATATGATTTCTTACTTTCCATATTTCTCCTGTACTGTGCTCATGGCAGAAACCTTAAGACTCCCCTTGTGCCTCACTTTTGTCAAATATAATTGTTATTCAGAAATACTATGAAGTTAGAAAAGGCATTTGGTACCAGAGACTCTGAGCTTTACTTTTATGTGTGGAATATTAGGTAAACACATGAGTATAAGTTTCTCAATTTATAAAATCAAAATATAGGATCCCTTGAATCATTGAAATGGGTGGTTGGATTTTTGTTGTCATTTACCACAGACTGTGATTCTGTGGCTCCTGTGTGGGCCAACTGCCCAGAACTCCTGTGATACAGGGTTCATGACTCAGGGTTAGACAGGGACCCCCCATTCTTTAGGAGCTCAGAAATCAGAACCCCTCCGCTCCCCTGCATCTCTACACATAGACAGGCCACCCTTTCCAGGCAGCACACTCTGAGCTCCAGCAAGGTCATGAACAAAGCAGCCTGAAAGATTCTGGATGGATGGCTTCAACTTGAGGAACACATCCTTATTCCTTGCCTGAGGCAAAAAAAAAAAAATGCAAAAACCTATTCCTGTGCTACTTTTAGGATTATTTTCAGCTCGCAGACATATGGTCAATTGTAAGACATTTCCCCCAAACCCCCTGCCCACAGGATATGAAAAGCAGCATTTAAACCCCCTAGACCGAAGAGTCAAGGCTTCCTACTTGGATCCTCCCCTCTGCTGCTGGAGGTTCTAGTCTCCCTCTTCTGTTTCCCTCTTTTGCTTATCATCCTTTCTCCAAGTCAATAAACTCTATCCTGCTGCTTACCTCTGTCCTCTGTGGTTTCATTCTTCAAACCCCAAGACCAAAGAGTCAGCTTAGATAAAAATTCTGGCAACATCCGTTCCCTTCTTCATCCTCCTGCTGGAAATGTGCTTCCCATCTTCAAATTCCTGATCAAACTTTTTGATACCTAACCAAACCGTAATTGAGCTGCAATGAACAATCTAGTGCAAATGTCAAAAAAAGAAAGAAAGAAAGAAAAAGAATAGCGTGCTCTTATTATTTCCCTGTCTGACCTGAAAGAATGTTCTCTCAGTAGAGGCTAACAGAAACTAACCAAAGCCTCCCTTTTGAAAATTGTATCTGCTCTGTGAAATCCAGCTTTGCACATCATCAGTAAATACATCCCTCTTGGTTTTCTGCTCTAATTTGTCCCAGCTTGCTACTTTGCAAGTAGACTTCAAAGTCTTTCACCAGTGTGTTAGTGATTATGAGAATAGCTGAACTTGTCCAATAACATCAATAGCATTTTTGAGTTTTATATTTCCATTTTGATACACAATGAATGTTGGTTGACACACTAACATTCTCTTTTTATTTATTTCGTGTAGTTATGGTATGCAATTACATACAGTATTGATTTCCTAGGAGGGTATTATATTTTTAATGATTAATTGCACTTATATTTCACAGACCTTCCTTAGTATTTAATGTTGTTATTTTATCCTAATTCTTTCACAGAAATCGACTCCCCTCTCTCCCCCAGGGATTGCTCAACTTAGTGGTTAATGATTTGAACTAAAGCATATAGGAAGAACTTCTTTCAATTTTAAAACAAATTAAAAATATTATATTATTTTCAATAACTCAGATAATATGCAGCTAGCCATATTATCCTCTGTGTTATAAAAATCCTTTTAATGCCTATTATACCTTTTTGCATAATTATATAATCCATTCAACTATTCAATGTTTTCTCTAGACCAATCAATAGTAGAATGACAATTTAAATCTATATTACAAACCTGATAAAGCCAAGAAATTATTGATGAGTGTTGATTTTATACTATTCATGTTTATACTGCCTATTATAGTAGCTACAACTCTTATAACTTAACATTGCAGATATTATTTCTTAATTTTATTTGACTTTTTCTTTGTCTTAGCACAACTCCAAAGAACAGTGCTGTCTTCCTCAGTAGTAATCTGGCAATATAAAAATGGAAATATTTGACATTAAAGAAAGTGTAAATTACCTATTACTCCTCTACTCTATGATGTATACTTAAAATGCTTATTTTTGAATATCATAGGACAAAGAAGAAGACTTAGTTGAAATAGGATTTCAGAGGGAACAAAGTTATGGAAAGTTGCTCCTGAATTTTTAAAGCAATCAATCATATAGTTGAGAAAATATTTCTCTGCAAGTAGATTAAAAATTTTACTTAATGTACCTGTGGTTAGTGACACTGAAATGACATAGGTAGTCGCTAACATGAGTGATTTTTCCAATTTTAATTAAATTGGCCTTAACAATGCCAATAATTTTCTTTCTTTAAGTTGAGCAGGATTTACCATGCACATTGCTACAGTAATGGCCTCTTAAGAACAGCACTGAAAAGTTCTCATCTACATACTACGACTTAAACGTCTTTATCGTTAGGAGCACCTGCTGCTTTACTTAATTCATTTTTCCCCTTTCTCAACTTTTATTCACCCCAAATCAAAAGTTGGGAATCTGAGTGGTTGTAGAAAAATATGTTAACATAAAGATATATTATATCACGTGGTTATATTTTTTCCGATGTGATGAGCACATTTAAAATCTACTCTCAGAAAATTTCAAGTATAAAATACAGTATCATTAACCACTGAGGTACATTAGATCCCCAGAACTTACCCATCTTATAACAGAAAGTCTGTATCCTTTGACTTACAGCTTCCCGTGGCCCCTCCACCACTCACCCTTGGCAACCATCATTCTACTCCTTGTGTCTATGAGTTCGACTTCTTTAGACTATACACAGAAGTGAGATCATACAATGTTTATCTTGCTCCGTCTGATGTATTTCACTCAGCAGAAGGCCCTCAAGGTTCACCCGTGTCTTTGCAAATGGCAGGGTTTCCTTTTTTGTTATGGTTTAATAATGTTCCATGTATCTATATTACATTTGCTTTGTTGATTCATCTGTCAACAGATACTTAGATTGTCTCCACATCTTGGATATCGTAAATAATGTGCCATCTATGTAAGATCTATTAAACTATACAAAGTCTAGAAACAAGTCCCTTATTGTATAACCTGCAAATGTTTTCTCCCATTCTGTGGGTTAACTTTTGACTTCCTCAGCAATGACCATATTAGCACAAAATTTTTAATTTTGATTACGCACAATTCATCTCCGTTTTATTTTGTTGCTTGCGTTTTTGGTAGCTTATTTTCTACTATTGTTTAATATGAATTTATGATGCTGTATACCTATATTTTCTTTTAAGTGATTATATTCTTTAGGGATGTGAGTCTTGTACTTTGTTTTTCTGTGCTATCTTTCACGTTGCTATCAGGGTAATACAGTTTTTACAGCCAGAGTTAAGAAGGTTTACTTCCTCTACAACTTTTTGAAAGAGTTTCTTAATTCGACTTTAAATCTACTTTTGATCACAGATACAATCTCTTTATATGTTATTGTTCTATCAGATTTTTAATACCTTCTTGAATAAGTTTTAGTAGTCTGTGTGTTTCTATAAATTTCTCTATTTTATCCAGGTTATCTAATTTGTTGGCATATAATTGTTCATTATATCCTCTTATAATATTTTATATGTAATGTATTTCTGTAAGGTGAGTGATACTCTCTTCTTTGATTTTTGGTTTTTGTGATTTTAATCTTCTCTTTTTTATTTGTTGGTCTAGCTTATTATTTGTCAATTTCATCGATCTTTTCAAAGAGCTAACTTTGGTTTCAATGATTTCAACGATTGTTTTCTATTCTCTATGTACTTACAATATTTATTTACTTACTTATTCTACTCTCTGTTATTTATTCCCTTCTTGCCCTGGGTGAAATTTGCTCTTTTAATGTCTGAAGGTGGAATATTAGGCTATTGATTTGAAATTTTTCCTCTTTTTAATGTATGGAATGCCAGGGCCTGATCCTTCTGTGATTCTAGTTAAGCATATCCTTAAACTAGAATATGAGAGAAGAGAAAGCCCCATTTTCTGAGCCACAACTACTGGTTTGGAGATGGGGGGAGCAGGTTATGGCTCAAGTAATATATAGACTTTTTCCATTTTTAACACAGCTAAACAGATTTTCTTGAGTAAATATTTCTTCATTTGCTGTATGCTCTTAGTTCATAAGAAATCTTAACCATGTGGCTGTTTTTTTTTTTATTTGACAAAAATAATCCTCACCACTTCTAGTTATTTCATGGGGAATAGGTATGCTGTGTTCCTCATGCTGGTGGGTTTTTTTTTTTGTTTGTTTGTTTGTTTTGCAGTTTTGACCAGGGCCGGGCTCGAACCTGCCACCCCTGGTATATGGGGCCGGTACCCTACTCCTGAGCCATAGGCACCACCCTCCTCATGCTGCTGTTTTGACTGAATGAGATTTGTTTACCAGAGACCTGAATCTACAATTTAAAAGAAAGACCAAGTATAAAGAACATGGTTTTGGAGAAGCATCATTTGGGGGCGAGGCAATTACCCTTTGTCATGTGAGGAATTTTTGTCAAGCTGTGGTAATTGCAATTATATAATAGGGGTAAGTGAATGGACACGTAAACAAACTAGAGAGCCCCCAAAGACATCCAGCAAAGTGTAACTTAAAATATTAAAAGGTGGCATGGCTTATTAGTAAAAAAAAGTTCACACTGTCCAATAAGTGAAACAGGACAGTTGATTATACATGTAAAATTGACATTCGGTCAAAAAGTTGGCATACCTCTATTATTTTTGAAAAATCATCCTAATTAAATAATACTTCTATTAAATGCATATTAACTGTATGCAATCATTTGAGTCCTGTGAGAAGTTCCATGGATGCCTAGAAGATAGAAGGAGAATGAGGACCTAGGAGGATGAACGCTTTCCCTGTGAAGTTACCCAGGAGTGGGGATTCCTAAAATTGTTCACTGATTCTTTAAATGAGGGTTCTAAAATGCCCATGCTTCAGTTCTTTGGAGTATTTTAACAACATCACTAGCCTAGGAGCTATCTATGCATACTCATGTTCTTCTCTGAGTATCATTCTCTGGTACTCCTGGCTGTGCAGACGGCCTATGTTTCAGTCTCCCTTAGAGTTCCAGTGGTCACTGGACCCCATTCTAGTCAGTGGAATATGAGCAGATTTGAGATGGTATATTTTGTGCTTGGCATATAAAATTTCTTATGGCCCTTTTCTCTGTTCTTTCCCCTTCACGTGATAAATGCAGACTACAATAAACTCATAGGGGTTGGAAAAGACACAAGGTGAAGGAGCAGGAGTCTTTAAATGACATTGTAGCAGGAATCCTCTGGTAATCTTAACACTCGCCCAAGGTTCTCATATCAGCAAAATATTCACTTCTACCTGTTAAGACCTTGAAACTGTGGTGTCTATTTGGTAGTTCAACAACCCTAGTCCAAAGATTCTGTGTTTTTAAAATTTAAGAATGTTAATTAATAATAGTTATTATTAAACATAGAAAATAATATAAAATTTAATAATTAGAGGAAAAGGAGACACACAACACTGTGTCCTTCATTAAACAATAATAACAGAGCCCTCATGGTTGGTTGATAATCCATAGATAAGGGTAAAGCATTCAGGTTATCTGTTGCTATATAATCATCTATTTTTAAAATTAAGCAACTTAAAGCAACAAATGTTTCATTCTCTTATTCCCACTTAAGATTTTAAAAGTCAAGAATTCAGCTAGCACTCAGCCGAGTGATTCTTCTGCTCTGTTTGGTACTGGCTAAGATTGTACGGTGGGTGGGGGATTACTTCACTCTTACGTCTTAGTGGACATGGCTTGGAGACTGGGCTCAGCTGGGGCTGTGTACTAGAGGGAAGAGTGTGCATCTTCTCCCAGATCTTGGGGTAGCCTAACTTCATAAGTAGTGCCTCACACCTCCCACAGAATGTTCTAGGAGATGTGGTTGGAATCCACAAGATTTTATGTGATTTGGCTTCAAAAGTTCTAGCTCAATTACAGTGGCAGAAAAATTAGATTACACCTCTGATTGGGAAGAATGGCAAATAATTTGTATTCAACCTTTAAACCAGAAGAACAACCCCTTCTTAACAATGTGGAAAGAATACTTAGTTGATATAATGTATTTTTGCTTTTGGAATCTCTACAGAAAAAAAGTCAGTAAATTTCTATTGACTGTTGACTCTATAGGGGGGAACTGTGAGATTATGTTTTTGAGAATTTTTGGAGAGGATATAGGTTACTAGGCATGCTGGTTCCAGTTCCCTTGGAAGCGGGCACTGAGATGGAACTGGATACGTAAACTATCTGCTTGGTGAAGAGTCTATGGACCAGAAGGTACAAAAGGAGCAGGGATTAGCAGGAAGAGCTCTTAGACTAATTGATGATCTGACAGGAAGGGAAGGAAGACTGGCTAGGAGGAGACTCAGACTAAAGTGCAGCTCTAATACAGTCTCAACCAGGGTGATGGGGAGAGCCAGGGGAAAGAATGTGCATTTGAGGGTCCTTCAGAAACACCATTTCATTTCTTCCTCCAGCTTCAAACATCGCCTGGGAGCAGCCCAGGGAGAAGACCATGGTTTGTATGTGAATAATAGGACAGATCCAAAGCTGTGACAGCTTGGGTCAGTAAGCTGCATTCCTCACATTGGGTGTCTCCTGAAAGAAAATCTGAGCGGTACATGTCCAGGGCTGCACATTAGACTCAGAGTAATGGGAAGATAGGAAAAACTATTGTGGAGAATGGGAGAGTTAACTCAAGAGACATGGTACCAGGTTCCATAATTGATAGGATTGGGCTCAGTGTCCATGAACTTTAAATACAACAGACATGGATTTCTCTAGTTCATCTGCCTGTCCAGGTTCAACGTCTAACTCCTAATTCCTCTCTTCCTCCCTCCTTTCGTGCTCTTTGCTTTTACAAATTAATATGGAACCCACACAATGAACTGATGGCAAAGAGAGGTTGGAGCAATTTTAAAGCAATCATCCTCATGATTTTTAAAAACACAATCTGGTCTTTCTCACTGATCAGGTTGATGCTGTTTGATAAACGTTTGTGAATATCTTAGAACAAATGGCCACCTATTCCGAATGGGAATATACTTGTGAGCGAAATTTCCAGGTCACAGAGAAAGCATATGTTCACATGTAGAAGATCAAGAAAAATATTTTCCAAAATACCATACTGATTCCCAGTCTCATCTCTAGAAACTAAAAATTCCTGTGGCTCTTTTATTTAGCTCATACTTGGTATCGTCAATTTTTTGTCTTGGTTTTGCTTGTTTGTTTGTTTCTTTGCCATTATGGGGGATATATAGTGGAATTTAATTATTCTTTGAAGTCAGTTCTCATGATTACCTCAAAGAAAAATCATCTTTCCAGATTTTATTGGAAAATCTGGATCTCTGTTGTCTAGCACTTACAAGTCTATTGCCACTTCATAAATTGATTACTTATTTTTATCTCATTGAATTCTAAGAATTCTTCATGCATCCTAAATATAAAAACCTTAATCATTTTTATATACAGGCTACTCTCCTTATCTGCAGGTTCTATATCCAGAGACTCAACCAACCACAAGTCAAAAATAATAAATAATAAATAAAACAAACGTTAATACAGAGAGGCAAATAAGAAAAAGTGGGTGCATACAAAAAAGGAAGGAAGAGAATTGGTTTGTCATGAGAAAATACCCAGCTGGGTGGCTTAAACAACAGATGTTTACTTTCTCAGATTTTCTGGATCAAGGTGCACCCAAGATTGGTTTCTAGCAAGGACTTGCTCCAATATGTCTCCCGTTTCTTTTTCTCCTCTTCTTTTTTTTTTTTTTTTTTTTTGAGACAGAGCCTCAAGCTGTCCCCCTGGGTGGAGTGCCATGGCATCAAAGCTCACAACAACTTCCAACTCCTGGGCTCAAGCGAGTCTCCTGCCTCAGCCTCCCGCTTCAACCTCCCAAGTATCTGGGACCACAGGCGCCCTCCACAATGCCCGGCTATTTTTTTTTTTTTTTGGTTGCAGCCGTCATTATTGTTTGGCGGGCTTGGGCTGGATTCGAACCCACCACCTTAGGTGTATGTGGCTGGTGCCTTAGCTGCTTGAGCCACAGGCACCAAGCCATGTCTCCCGTTTCTTGTAAAAACACCACTCCTCTTAGATTAGGGACTCACCCTTAGGACCTCATATAATCTCAGCTGTCCCTCTAAAGGCTTTATTTCCAAATATAGTCATTTTAGAGGTTAGGGTTTCAGCACAGAAATTTTGGTAGATACAATTCAGTTCATAACAGAAGGATGAAGGAAAGAAGGAAGGAAGGAAGAGAAGAGGAAGGAAGATTGTTAATATGATACATCATATCATACATCATAGTCATCATAGTTAATTTTATTTTCCAAGAAGAGTTGGGGCATTTTTAGAAAGTAAAAACAGGGTAAAATGTACCATTGATATTTCTTACATTATCCTACATGTGGCAATAAAGTCATTACCAGACAGACTGTATGCATGTCATTTCATGGTGTACTATGGAATTATAGAATAACGTCCAGAACTGTTTCCTTCTGGATTATATATTTAGTTTGCTTCTGCTTCATGTAAGCAAGCAGTCACGCATTGCACACAGACTAGGATATGACTGCAAACACGTCCTTAGGCAATGGTGGTGTTGTGTGAACATCAGAGACTTTCCAAGCCTAGGCAGCACAGGCTACTAGTGTATATGGTTTAACTTATTGATCCAAGGCTACAAACCTGTGTGGTGTGTTACTACACTGAATACTGCAGGCAGTTATAATGCAGTGGTATAGATAGTTTACTTTATACACCAAAAATATGATATGAAAGATAAGAGCCCTGCAAGTGGCTCTGGTTGTGTCAGTGGGTGAATGGGAGTGAGCAGGAAGGCCTAGGACGTGGCCGTACACTTTATAGGCCTCACAGCATAGGTTTGTTTACATCAGCATCACCCACACAAGTAATGTGTTGTGCTATAACAATCAGACAGCTATGATCGTGCTGGGTGAGAGATTTTCACACACCACTATGGTGCTCATGGTCCGCCATTGACCGAAATGTTATTACGCAGCCCATGACTGGACTACTTTTCATTCTGTTTTTTTTTTTTTATTGAATAGTAACTATGTACATTAATGCACTTCTGGGGTACAGTGTGGGGTTTCACATGCAATCTGAAATACTTCCATCAAACTGATCAACACAGCCTTCATGTCATTTTCTCAGTTATTGTTTTAAAACGTTCTGATTCTACTCTTGGAGAGTTTCACTTGTACCCCTGTAGCCATGTTTTTAATTATAAAAGCAGAGCATGCTCTTATTATTACACATTTGGAACATCCAGAGGAGGAGAAAGAGGAGGAGAAGGAAGAGACAAGAGGTCTCAAAAAAGAAAGAAAATAACAAAAACAACACAATTTTAAGTTTCATTTCTTGACATAAGCGTTAACAATGTGTTGGTTTAGAATAAGTCACACACACATACACATACATAAAGATGGGTACTTTATTTAATATTACCAAGTTTATTTTTAATAAGCAACATAGAAAATCTACATACCTCCTTTCGTGGGTTTTGTGACTATAAAATGACAGCTTTCACATAAACATTATTCTGCGAGGCTTACCATAAGAGCTTTATAAAATGTTTACTGTTTTTTGATTTTTATTAAATCACAACTGTGTATGATTCTTCTGCCATGTTACTATTGCTCGCGTCAAACAACCCCTTCTCACACATTTTGTTTGCATCCTGTTGAGGGCTATTTGTATTTCAACCCTCACTCCTATTTTGAAGAGGAATGAATTTTTGCTTTATTGCTCATACCTGCATTGTGCTTGTTGTTCTATTCAGTTGCAAGAGTTTTTGAAGGAACTATGACTGATGCCTATTGCAACATAAAAAAAGAAAAGTCACTAAATTAACAGAATTAAAAGCTTAAAGGGCAAGACAGGAAATGGAATACTTAATAGAGGTTTTGGTTTTCAGAAATGGAAACTATTTATTAAAGTTAAATATTTATTAATTTTAAAGTTAACTAATGTTTTTACTGGAAAACATTTAAATATTTGGTCTCAGCCTGCAGGTCCACAGCGTCAGTTAATCCTAAAGATGGATGTCAGTCATTTGTGACTTAACAGGTGTCTCAATTTGGGTTAGGAAAATACGAATTTGCAGCAATCTGCAATAAAGGTTTTCTAGGGCATGTTTCCAATGCCTTAGCTATTCCACTGCATTTTCCCCTACCTCAGTTGTATCCTTCTTAGCAATGACTTTGAAATGTCATTTACTTAGACTTCACTCAGTTTTATCTGTAGTTATTTAGGAGGATTGGTGATATCAACTAGGCAAGGCTGAAATGCTCATTTGAATGTGATGCATAATTCTCAAAGTCAGTGAAATTTTCATTGCATTTTCCAACTAACGCCTTGATAAAATCCACATCTGTATTCATCTAATGATTCTCATATTTCATCCTGCTCATGAATGACCTTTGCTAACTTGAAAAAATGGTCATCTGAAATTTCCTTTTGAAGAAGTATTTTGAAAAAAGACAGCTTTTTTAATTTCAAAATTCTTGAACTAGGACAGTGCCTGTGGCTCAAAGGAGTAGGGCGCTGGCCCCATGTGCCAGAGGTGATGGGTTCATACCCAGTCCCAGTGATAAATGGCAAAAAACCAAAAAACAAAAAAAAAAATTCTGGAACTTTTGGCCATAGGTCATATACATACCTTGCAAAGAAATATTCATTTTGATTTGATATATCACAAAGAAATGTTGCATTCCTAAAAAAATTTTCTTTTGATCATTCACATTGTTGATTCCATTCTTCATAAAGTTTAATTATTTATTTTTAGAGTGATAAAATTTTGGCTACAACCTGTCCCTGTCATAGCCAACACATTTTGGAATGATATGGCAAATCCACACTGAAGAAAAAAATGTACAACTTCAGCATATTACAAACCTGATAAGGCCATTTTGCATTTGTACACATATTAATAATATTACTTATAACTTTTTGTAAAATGTCCCTTAGAAGAGCACCTTTAGCCCAGAGATTTTGCAAATACAAGATAATGAAAAGATATGAGAACCTCTGGATCTGTTGATATTTTTTTCATCGGTGCAATAAAACCTTCATGTTTTCCTGTCATGGAAGGTGAACCTTCTGTACATACACTCACTAAATTTCCCAAATTCAGTCCGAATTCAACAAATTTATCTTGAAAATTGTTAAAGAAATCTATTCTGCATGTTCTGTTTGCAAGAGTGTTCAAACTGAGTAATTATTCATAAGAAACAAAATTTCTCTATTATGACCAGAATAAAGTATTACTATAAACCCTATGCTGAATGAGGAGTATTATTTGATTGATCTAAAGTAATTGAATAATACATATTTTCCTTTTGAAATATTACATAAAATAATTCTTTTAAATTGAGGGCTAACCTATGCTGATGTCAGATATGGCTCTCCTCGAAAGAGGCAGTTTATATTTTGAAATGTTACTAAGGTCTAAGCATCCTAAAACTTCAACAATGCATTATTTCACAAATTATCCTCACTAAATGGTTTCCATTTATTCCTCAAGCTTCAGTGACATTCTTTCCTGATGTTACAGCTGCTTGAAAGAACTGTCACTGTTTTTGCTTTTTATCTTTTAATTTCTAAAATACACTATTTTTGTACCCCTCCCTGCAATTTAAATTATTTCTGGTCTTTGTGTTATTATCCAATGTTGATGAGCAATGGATTTCTCTATTTTTTAAAGTTTTAAATTTTTTTTTGTTGTTTGGGATGCTTTGAGAATAGATTAGATTACACTGATTGCATCTGTTAGACAAAGTCTCTCTTATAACTGTGTCCCACTCCCAAGAGGTTTGCCATACACTATGATGCCCCATTCCCTACCCACTTTTCCTCTCCCTACTTGCTCATTCCCCAACCCCCACTTGTGTTAGCTCATCTACTGCATTCATATTAGAATAGAGTACATTGGATTCATGCTTCTCCAATCTTGTGTTGCTTTACTATGAAGAATGTGTTCCAAGTCAATCCAGGTTAAAACAATAGATGTAAAGTTTCCATCTTTCTTAGTGGCTGAATAGTATTCCATGGTATACATATACCACAGCTTGTTATGTTAATCATTCCTGAGTTAGTGGGCATTTACACTGTTTCCACATTTTGGCAATTGTAATAAATTGAGCTGTGATAAGTAGTCTAGTGCAAATGTTCTTATGAAAAAGGAATTTTTTTTTCTTCTGGGTAGATGCCTAGTAATGGGATTGCAGGTTTAAATTCTTTGGGGATTTCTTTGAGTTCTCTGAGGAGTCTGCACACTTCCTTCCAAACAGGTTGTATTAGTTTGCATTCCCACTAGCAGTGGAAAAGTGTTCTCTTCTCTCCACATCCATGGCAGCATCTGCAGCTTTGAGGCTTTGTGATGTGGGCTATTCTCACTGGGATTAGGTGATACTCAAGGTAGTTTGATTTGCATTTCTCTGATGATTAGGGATGATGAGCATTTTTTCAAATGTTTGTTAGCCATTTGTCTATCTTCTTTAGAGAAGGTTCTATTCATCTTCCTGGCTAGAAATATATATGAGATTATTGGGTTTTTTTTCAATTGATTAATTTGAATTCTCTATAGATCTGAGTTATCAAGCTTTTGCCAGATTCATATTATGCAATTATCTTTTCCCATTCTGAAGTTTGTCTGTTTGCATTAGTTGTTGTTTCCTTAGTTGTACAGAAGCTTGTCAGTTTAATTAATTCAACATATCAACAGAAGCAAAAACAAAAACCATATGATCCCCTCAATAGATGGAGAAAAAGCATTTGATAAAATTTAACACCCTTTTCTAATTAGAACACTTAAAATTATAGGCATAGGTGGCATTTTCTGAATCTGAGCAAAGCCATCTTGAGAAACCAATAGCTAATATTATACTGAATGAAGTAAAAGTGAAAGCTTTAAGACTTAAAATTAGAAACAAAACAAGTTGTCCTCTATTGCCACTACTATTCAACATAGTAGTGGAAGTTCTACCCAATACAATCAGGCAAGAAAAGTAAATGAAGGGCATTTAAATGGATTCAGAGGAGGTCAAAGTCTCACTCTTTGGTGATATTGTAATCTTATACTTAAAGAACCCCAAAGACTCAACCACAAGACTCCTGGAAGTGATAAAAAAAAAAAAAAAAAGTACAGCAGATGAGAAGCTAACTAAACAAAGCACAATTTTCTTCACAGTAGCTTAAAAAAAAAAAGAAAAAAATACTTAGAAATATACATAATGAAAGGGGTGAACGACCTCTACAAAGAAAATTATGAAAACCTAAGAAAATAAATAGCAGAAGATATTAACAAATAGAATAACATACCTTGCTCATGACTGGGAAAAAGCAACATTATCAAAATGTCTAGAATGCCCAAAGCAATCTACAGATTCAATGCAATCTCCATAAAATACCAACATCATATTCCCAAGATTTGGAAAAAATAATTATTTTATATGGAACCAGAAGAAAAATAATTCTTTATTTTGTATGTAACCAAAGATATCACTCTACTAGACTTTAGTCTATACTACAAGGCCATCGTCATCAAAACAGCATGGTATTGGTGCAAAAATAGAGACATTGATATTTAGAATGGAATAGAAAACTATGTGAAACTAGCATCTTATAGCCACCTGATAGTTGATAAACCAAACAATTATGTACACTGGGGAAAAAGAATACCTATTTAATAACTGGTGTTGGGAGAACTGGATAAGTACATATAAAAGACTAAAACTGAACACACACCTCTCACCACTTACAAAAATTGATTAAAAATGGATAAAAGATTTAAATGTAAGGCATGAAATAATAAAAATACTTGAAGAAAGTGTGGAGAAAATACTGGAATATATTGGCCTGGGAAAAGATTTTATGAATTTCTTTAATGTTGCTATTGCAGCATCACAAAGCCAGCAAATCATCTTATCATTAGCATAAACAAGATGATATTGCAATTCCCAATTAAGAAAATACTGCTGAGCTGTGCAACTATTCACAAATTCCACTTCAAACAGAAACATAGTAAACAATTTTCAAAAGCTGATAGCAGGCTAGTGTGTATTAGACCCCCATAAACTCTCACAGTGTGGTAGCGGTGCGGTGCTAGTCAGGTGGGAGAAGTTATAACTAAGTTATGAGTATAGCAGGCATCAATTTAGGTCTATGGCTCACTAATGTTTTCATGGTGCCAGTCAATCTGGAGCAATTATTTTATTGAAACTTATGTTATTCTTTGATATTTTAAATATGTTGATTTAAAAAACAAAGTAGAAGTATAAAAGAAAAACAAAAATGTATTGACAAGGGAAAAGTATTTTTTCAATAAAATTATAATTCAGTCTAAAAGACTGCACTTAAGGACCTAAAAAGCCATATGTGGCCATACAGCTGCAGGTTCCCAACCCCTGGTTAGGACTTCAATGTGAAGATTTAGGTGGAAACATAATTCAGTTCATAACATTCCACCACTAGCTCTTCAAAATCAATGTCCTTGCATTCCAAATCCATTCATCTCCTCCAAAAATATTAAACCATTGCAGCATCAACTAACTCTAAGTCCAAAGTCTCATCTTAATGTCATTTAAATCAGGTAGAGTTGAACTCATGATAGCATTCATCCTGAAGCGAAATTTTTTGTCAGCCGTGAACCTGTGGAAACAGGTATCTTATGTGCTTTCAAAATAAAATGAGAGGACAGGATAAATATTTCCATTTAAAAGGGAGACATATAAAAGAAGAAAGGGTTACAGGAGTCATTTAAGCCAAAAACTTAGCAAGAGAAAATTTTATTAGGTCATAGGGCTTGAGAATAATCATCTTTGTCTGGATACATTGCCCTCTGGGCTCACTAGGGTGACAACTGCAGGTCATCCCTAGACAGCACAATGACCTCCCTTTCTGGGAGTTGGGGCTTGGGGGACAGCCTTGTGACCTGGGCCTGTGTGCTCTGGGAATGTGTGGCAATGAAAGCTCTGCCAGTGTCTGAAATGCCTTTGAGGTCATTGTGTCCTTTTCATGAAGGATAAGACATGTTCATAACCAGATGGCTCTATAGTCCTTTCTTGAATCCCAGAAATCTGAAGGCCGTCCTTTATTTTATCCCTTTTCTGTGTCCTCTTAGGTCAAACTGGCAGTGTCTCTGCTGCCATAATCATACACATTATGTATCTATGCTTCTGTTGTGATGACTGATTAAATTTATAGAGAATCACTTTAGAGAGGCAACTGTTGAGTCTCCTCACTGGTTTTTTTCTCCAAAATATGCTTTCTAATTTTAAGTAAGAGGAATAGGCCAAAAAAAAATTAATTTTTTGTAGAGACGGAGTCTCACTTTATTGCCCTCAGTAGAGTGCAGTGGCACCACACAGCAAACAGCAACCTCAAACTCCTGGGCTTAGGGGATTGATTCTCTTGCCTCAGCCTCCCAAGTAGCTGGGACTACAGGTGTGTACCACAATGCCAGGCTGTTTTTTTGTTACAGTTTGGGCAAAACTTGGTTCAAACCTGCCACCCTCAGCATAGGGGGCCAGAGCCCTACTCACTGAGCCACAGGTGCTGCCTAATTTCTTCACATTTCTAACCTTTGCCTTTAAATTTTCCCAAAAGAAAATGTATGCTAAAAAAACAAACAAACAAAAAAAAAGAAAATGTATGCTTTGTGTGTAAAATTCATGTTTAGCATAATGTTGTAAGGTCACATGGACCACTTAGCATAATGCAAATACAAAGGAAGGAATTTTAACATAATTTAGTTACAAGTTCACCATGGGGATCAAAGACTTGGACTTATTACAATTTGACAACATAGGTTTTGTTATAAATTATAAGAGTATTTCACTACTTTTAAAATCAAAACCCATATTGTTTCAAATAGAAAATTCAGAAATTTTTTTCTGATTTTTCTCTCAACTTAAGACTCAAAATCTATAGGAACATTTTTACATTTTATGCTAATGAATAACAAATGAATATAAGCTCAAAATAATTTTGAGGTTTTTTTGTTTGCCCACAGTAGATGCTGTGGTGCAGCAACCTCGAACTCTTTGGCTCCAGAGATCCTGTTGCCTCAGCCTCCCAAGTGGCTGGGATTACAGGTGCCCACCACAAGGCCCAGCTATGTTTAGAAACAGGGTCTTGCTCTAACTCCTTCCCATGCTCAGGCAATCCACCTGCCTTGGCCTCCCAGAGTGCTAGGATAATAGGCGTAAGCCACAGTGTCTGGCCTCAAAATAATCTTAAAGGAATTAAGTTATATCTCTAAGACAGAAGCATACAACATGGACCTATCAACTATTTTCTTTTCACTGCTTTTATCTTCTATTGATTGTTGAAATTCCAAAGGACACAAATGTAGGCAAATACATCTGAAATGTAGGGCCTTCCTAAAGCTTGGATCTGCCAAATGATAGTTCCTGGCATTACACCAACCTATAATACTTCTCTCATAGCAATAAACATTTCTGAGTGCATAAATAATCTTTATTGTTAAATTAACTCAATTGAAATAATTAAATTAAGCCATTAATACCTATATGGGATAATTAGTATAGGATTTTTTTATTTTTAAATTTTTAATTGCTGTTTTCGATTCACAGAAAATTTATACAGATTTTTTAGTTGTCAAAATACCAAATGAGAAAATACCAAAAGTATTTATTTCAGCATATGCTGACAGCTAATTACTAAAATGACCTCTGTCTATTGTAAAATCTTAAACACAGTTCAGTATCTATAACTTGCTAATCAAATTTACAGCTAGACACATCTTTGAGAAACAAATGTGGATTGAATTTTAAATGACATGAACTCTCTGTGTCTGCACGTTAATAGTGCTTTTTGAATAGATGAGAATTGTCTGGCTGTAAAAATTCTTACTTAAATTTTTGTGCACTTTCTTTTCTTCCTATGAGCTCTTTTAAATTATTAGTCCTTTGTTTTTGGCTCTTAAATATTTGAAGAAACAACTAACCATTTGGGGGTATGTGTTACTGTAAATCTATATTTTCCCAAACAGAAAAAGAAAAAGCCAAGGTCTTGTATATGGCAAAAACTAAATTCTTACATTATAAATTTTTACACAAATAACTAAATGGAAAACAAAATTAGAAAAAGCAAGATGACAGGACTTTGATTTTTCCTTTAACTCCTACCCAAAGCAGACAACGCCATATTGTCGAACACAACTGCGCTCTGCATTTAGACTCTTATATTTGTCTGAATGTAGGACAGTGTTTTATTTCATCACAAAATTCATGAAGATCCTTCCAATGAGTTAAAACATATTCATTAGATTTTCAAAAGTTCTCTAACTAGTCAAAATCCTTTCTGTCTCTGTCTCTACTTCTTTCTATATGTTGACCTCGTCATTTAGTTGCCGTCTTAGTATACTTGGAAGTAAGGCTACAAACAGCACAACTCTTAGTTTTCGTACCAGGGAGAAAACAGTTCCTTACCTCCAACTCAAATGAGAAAACATTGAGAAAGGACACCAATTGGCTGATAGTGGTTTGTGTCCTGCTGTCCTCACACATGGGTCTAGTCACTGTGGCCAGAGAAGGGTTCTCAGACTGGTTGACTGCAATCATGTGTCTATTCTTCACTCAGTCTAAGGGTGATAACCAGGAGGGTGGATTCATTTAAGAAGGTGATTATTTCCACGTGTAATATTTGGTGTGGGAAAGAAAATAAAAATAGTGTAGCAGAACACAGCCTCTCAGAGGCTATCAAACCAGAACACCAATCGAAATTGTGCTCACAGTATTTTGTACAAATGTAGCACAAATGTCTTCCCCTCCCTGCTTATTTATTTTATTATGTCTACAAATATGACACATATGGAGAGGATATTATTTAAGCTTGCTTATACTTCACAGTGCCCAAAAATATGATGTGGGTTTTGACCAAGTCCATATATCCTTTTGAACATTCGGCTGATTGCTTTTCACCATCTCTCCATTTAGTCTTTAAAACTCTCTAACTCCAGCCTGTTCCCTGTTCATTTTTAGAATGCCCCATAGACGTTCTTAACCAACTGCCATAATATTCTACATACAGAGAGTGTAATTTAGCTTTCTTTCCTCCAGTGATCTGTTAATGGATTATTTTTACTTAAATCCATATGAAGCACAGTCTTTTCTGCACAGTGGAAGAAAAAAGTAAACAGAGAAACAAAATAAATTCTTGATTTTGATTGTATTCTTTGCACCACTCCTGTAGAGATATAACTAGCCCCAGGGAGAAAATATTGTGCAGGGAAGTGAATGAGCAGCAAGTGTTCAAAAAGAACTCTTGGAGAGAGAAGCTAATCTCCATTTTTCTGGACAAAAGCATGCCAATCAAAACTTCTTTGGTGTTAAAGGAAGCAACTGCTATCTTCTCTGTCCTGTGTCCACTAAGGTCTCCAGTGTCCTACCTGCCCTGGCACAGTATGAATGGGCAAATGATCCTCACTGAACATTGTGGCTAGGTTCTTGAAAACTGTGACTTTGGGTGACATAACATACAGCAAGCCTCTTAAAAACATCCTTTTGTTCACCATTGTTCAGTGATAACGTTGATGAGGAAAAATACTAGTTTCATTATATGTTGTTTCACATAAAGTTCTTGTTTCCAAGCAAGCTATCAATGATGTTGATTGAGGATTCACTGTACTTTTAAGGCTGGAATAAAACAAATCTAACTATATTTAAGGAAAAATCCCATTGTCCATTGAGATAATCCTTAGTGAAGTTCGCTAGACGTCCCAGCTGCTTGTTTTGATAGGGAAGGTCCATTCTTGGCTAAGAACTTGTGAATTTCAGCAGCAGAGGATGTGAGAACCCCGCCTTGATCTAATTTTTTTCATCCTACTTCAAAATTGCTTCAATTGCAAGGCTGCATAAGAAATGCAGAGAAAAAGTGTAGCTCCACTGACATGTTTTGATCACTTAAGAGAAAATCAAAAGTCCCTAAAAACAAGAAAAATGTGGTCATTTTGACCAAATCCATGCATGTTAACTGACATAAAGAAATGTGACAATTCTCTGAATCATTTAAGTGAAAAATATATTTTTTCCTATAGCCTTTATAATTTTTTAAAATTATATTTTCAAAGACAATTTAATGACATGAGAAACACAGTATATGTTGAAATGAAAAACATGCCATGTTATAACTACGTTACTGTAATGCCAATTTTGAGAGCTCTCCACAGCATAAATAAAGATGAGAAGAAAATCTACAAATGTGTCACAGTTGTTACTTCCAGCTGCAAATTTAAGGACGATTTTAACTTTACCTTTCCTAATTACCTGCACCTTCCAAATGTCTTGCTTAAGTTAGTCTTATAGCATAGTGGTGAAAAGCTTGGGCATAACATCTCAGTTATGCAAGATGAGTAAGTTCTGAAGATCTAATGTATAACATTGTTCTCAGGGTTTACAATACTGTATAATATATTTAAAATGTTGTTTAGAAGGTAGTTCTGGGCTCAGCGCCTGTGGCTCAATCGGCTAAGGCACCAGCCACGTACACGTAAGGTGGCGGGTTCGAATCCCCAGCCCGGGCCCGCCAAACAACAATCATGGCTGCAACCAAAAAAAAAAAAAAAATGGCCGAGTGTTGTGGCAGGTGCCTGTGGTCCCAGCTACTTGGGAGGCGGAGGCAGGAGACTCGCTTGAGCCCAGGAGTTGGAGGTTGCTATGAGCTGTGAAGCCATGGCCCTCTATGGCTTGAGGGGGATAGCTTGAGGCTCTGTCTCAAAAAAAAAAAAAAAGAAGAAGTTAGTTCTAATGTTACATGTTCTTACCACAATAAAAACCAAACCAACCAACAAACGGGCTGCAGAATTAGAATAACTGTCTGGATCCCCCCTCTGCCTCTTACTAGGAGGGCGATAGTGAGCAAGTTGTGTTTTCCTTGTTCTTTAGAATTGGCCATAACACTGGTAACACCCCAACAGAATAGCTGTGAGAAAATAGAATAGTGTACATAAAGCACCTAACACAGTGGTATGTAGTAAGCTAAATAAATGTTAGCTATTTGTGTTGTAATTATTGATAAGAAACAGTTGTTTTTCAAATATTATTTCTCTTAGTAATAAACATATGTATGTTGCCAAATCTCAATGTCAACATATAACATAAACATTGTGTATGTTGCCAATAAATCTCAATGTCTTGAATTTCTGGGAAGTTAGGGCATTTGGTGTATATTAAAGTCGAAGAACTTGCTAGGAGCTCAACTGAATGCAAAACTTCCATTCCTGCATAAAGCAAAAGTGCAGCTGGAGCCTAAGATTTAGCCAGTGATAGTAATGATGGTTTCTTGCCAATCATGGTTAAAAAAAAATGATTAGGTGCTATATTTACAAGGAACAAAGTGTCCTGTGAAGATTGTGTTCACAGTTTCCATTTGGTTCAGAAGGGAGAAAAGCAAGACACATATTACATTTCCAAAAGAACATGAGGTAGCACAATAATCCCAGTAATGTTTTGAATTCCAGTTTGCAAGACACAGTGTCCTAAGGAAGGTAATGGTAAAAGTAAGAGATAACCTGGGTCTGGAACTGCGAATAATTCATAATGTTTTTATGTTCATATGTGAACCTGGACCAACATTGGAATGAATATTTTGAATTTGGAAATCTGTGGGGAAAAAATATTGATAAATTCTTATTAGTAGACCATATTCCAAAGTATCTATGCCCCTGGCCTGTGAACATTACAACTGTTTCTCGGTTTTTCTCCCCCAGAGGTAGAACAGGAGAGCTAGGGTGGCTGGAGCCTGAGGTGGGCATCCCCTGCTGCCCCTGCTGCCCCCGCTGCCAGGGGGTGAGTACTCCTGTTCCATTTAGGGCAGGCCTTGTTAAGGGGATTTTTCTCCATCTTCACTATGAGAACTTGGTAGAAATCTTGAAGGTAAAACTTACCCCAGCATGGGTATGTCTCCCTAAGACTGGCCACTCCTGGGATTTTTAACTCTGAGATTTGTCCACACTGAGCTTGGACCTCTGAACTATGGTGACCTTGGGAAGTCAATTCACAAGTAAAGACGAAGCATGAAGAGACCACTGTAAGTTCTATATGAAGGGTTTGCCTTTTGGATTTGAGATTTCAGAGTAGCGTAATTGGACATGACTCATCTGGTTTTTGGCAGATTCTCAAATTTTAATCTCTATGATTTTTTTTTTCTATTGGCTTAGTTTCTCTGAAAAAATTCTGGCAGCCAGCTTCATCATAGATAAGTTGTGGAAGATGCCTGAGACTCTTAGTATGAGGGACAATACAAAAGTTTTAAGATACACAAAAATTAAGAAGCATCAAACCATTTTTGCTGTGTTCTGGTTTATTATTTCACTTCCTAGAACTATTTTCAACATGTGAACTTGGACCAACATTGGAATATTATATTTTACTATAAATTCTCAAGATAATCAGTATAGTATTCTCAATACTGTATTTTCTCAAGATAATCACCATGACATTCTGTGTACTTTTGTACTCTTGTAAGGCATTTTTTTAAAAAAGACTTATTCCAGGGCTGTAAGAACACTTTCGTAGGTGTGAACAGGTTCTTCAGGGGTTCTCAGGGGTGAAGAAGCTTCTTCTTCCATGCACCTCATTTTTTAACTATAGATAACAGGGAACAATCACACAGGGCCAGATCAGAACTGCAGCCTAGATAAATCATAAGTTTAACCTTTGTGGACTCCAGGGATTGAACGGTGACATTGTCTATGTGGGTGGGTGCATTATCGTGGCGCAAGATGATCTCCCACAGTCCTGTCCTTCTCCGTCATTTTTGAAGACTCCCAAAAACTTTTGACAAGCATGCTATTGTGTACCACTGAGCAGTAACAGTCCTTTATTCCCCCAGAGGAACAGTTGTGACATGACTATTTTGGGAGCAGAAAGTTGCCACCATATTCTTTCAAACCCCTTGGGACCACTTGACTTTTGTTGGTGGATTTTCATCAGGAAAAAAATTTATACTATCAACTGATGCTTATTATTCACTGGATCAAACTGGTCAATTCAGGTTTCATTACCAGTAATGACAGAAACACATCTAGAGACTTGGCTCCACTGGGTCTGCCCAGCGTTTTTTCACACCACTCAACACAGATGCGCTTTTGCTCAATGGGTGCCTTTGGGATGAAGCATTCCTGATAATCATGCAGAGTTTTGGACACCACCAGCAATCCAATCTGTGCTGCCACTTCAATGTCCTTAATTGTCATTTGACTGTTTGGGGGAACCTTTTTCACAGTGATGATGCTTTCTGCAGTCAATGCAGACACTCTGGACATCCACTCCTCACCTCCACTTTCAGTAAAGTTTGGCCTCTTCTAGATTCTTGAAACTACCCCAAAAATTGTTACACAGGAAAGAGTCAGGCCCCTGAAATCTTCCTGCAAATGTTCAAGGCTTTGAGACTCCTTTAACCCACTTCGAAAATCATAGAAAATTATCACGTGAAACCACTCTCTTCCCAGCTCCATAGCTGACTCCAAGTGTCACATGGACGAAACCCTCGCAGTAACCCTGATAAGCCCAGTAAGTTGAAACCTGCACAGGAGAATTAGAAAGCACCTTGCTGTTGACTGTATTTCTTGGAAGTGAAATAATGAACCACAACACAGTCTGTCTCAAAACTTTCGTAGTGACATTCATAGTTAGCTTTTGTAGTTTAATGTAAACCTTCTGATTCCAGTCAAAGGTCTTGCCTTTTTCACTTTCGCCTTTCTTATATTTGATGCCTTGGAGCTTCTCCTTCTTTCTTTTTTTTTTTTTATACTTTTTACATTAATTGTTTTGTTTTATTTTTACATTCACTTTTTATATAATGCAAAATATTAAGAGGGGTCCAAATGGTTTTGATATATGAGTAGCTTTTATAATAAAGCTCAAGTCAGGGGTATTTGTATGCTCATCACCTTGAAAAATGTCCATTGTACCTGTTAGGTAGGTTTGTACCCCTTCCTACCACTTCCTCCACACTTCTTGACCTCCAGTGATTTCTATTTCTCTCTCTGCTCATGCATGCCTATCAATTAGTTCCAAACTCTTAGAGAGTCTATGTGGTGTTTGTTTTTCTATTTTTGAGATACTTCATGTAGACTTAGATAATGGTCTCCAGTTTCATCCAAATTGCTGCAAAAGACATTAATTCATTCACTTTTATGGCTGAGTAGTACTTCATGGTGTGTGTGTATATGTGTGTGTATAAAAACTTTTTTTTAAACCACTAATGAATTGAAGGACACTTGGGTTGATTTCACTTTTTTCCAATTGTGAATTGTGCTGCAATATACATTCTAGTCAAGGTGTCTTTTTGATAAAATGACTTCCTTCCCTTTGAGTAGATATTCCATAGTGGGATTGCTGGATCAAATGGTAGGTCTACTTTTAGTTAGTTCTTTGAGAAATCTCTATACTGTTTGCCATAAAGGATGTACTAACAATCATTTCTACCAACAGTGTATAAGTGATTCTTTCTCTCTTCATCCACACCAGTACCTACTGTTTTTGGTCTTTTTATTAGTAGTGATTATGGTTTTAATTTGCATTTCCCTGATGACTTGGTGATATTGAGCATTTTTTCAAATGTTTCTTTGCCATTTGTCTATCTTCCTTTGAAAAGCTTCTGTTTTGCCCACTTTTATATGGGATTGTATTTTTTCTTATTGATTTGCTTCAGTTATTTGATATTAGCCATATGCCAGATGTATAGTTTGTAAATATTCTCTCACATTCTTTAGAAGTTTCTCTTTCTAGTGAGTTGTTTTCCTGGTCCTGTTTTACTCCCACTAATTTGAAATTATCTAAGTAACTTGACTTTACTTTTCCTTTTTTATTCTCTGTACATCCAAATGTTTTTTTTTTCTTTTTGTTACCAAGTTTCTATTTTTTTATTTTTGTTAGCAAGTGGCTCAGTATTCATATTAAAGTCATTAGCTGATTTGAAGATATCTCAAAGAGTGAAAATAATATATGCTGATATGTTATTCAAAAGCAACAATATCGATAAAAGATCTAAGAAATTCTCTTTGAAAAATAATGAAACCTCCACTAATACAGCAATTTTAATTTCAGTCTTTTAATTATCTCTTAATTCTAAAGGTGGTAAAGCATCTTCAAAGAGTAAAGATGCTGTCATTGTATATATTTTTAAAAATATGATAATTAACTTTTAATTCATTAATGCATTATTAAGGTAGAGTTACTTAATATTCAGAATATACTTAGAATCTTTTCTTCTCAAACAAAAGAAAATACTACTTTGTTGCAAGTAAATTAATACAAGGTGTTTTATTTTAAATTTTAATCATTACTCAGTTCATAATGTTGAATAATATTCTCATTGAGTGATTGAAGAGGTTAAGTTTATTTTAATTTCTTTGGAATTTGAAATGTTTTATTGCTTCTTTAAAAAAAAAACAAGTTTTGTTGTCACTGTTTGGGGGCTGATAAAATCCTGAATTTCAATGAAGAATCTATTTTTATGACTTGAACTTCTCCTTTAGCAAAACTGCAGTGAATCTCAAGCTCAGTCTTACTAATATTCATTCCTCAGTTAGGAGGAAGTTCCATTGAAGTAACAGATATTGATGATAATGTCCATCAACAAAATTTCAGTAAAAGAAACATTTTGGCACTCACGGGCTCCTAAGATTGTGGGTCTCTGTCCACTTCCCCTTAGATCTGATTCCTTTATGGGCTCCGTAAGTCTTTGATTTCAAAATATGTAGTGCCTACGGACTGTCAGAAGTTGCCAATTCCTCCTCACAAGGAGCTCTTCTTCTGCGCCTCTCTTCCTGCTTTATCTTCAGTGTCCATCGTAAGTCTCCTCGTTTTACTTTCTGATTCTATTCCTATCCTCTCCAAACCAATCCTGCCTTTGCCTCACATAGGCTCTTCCTAAAGAAGGCTGTTCTTACATTGCTCTCTTCCTTAAGAACAGAACAGATTCTCATTTGTTTCTAATTCATTCCAGGTAAGGTCGAAACTCCCCTGCATTACTTGAGGCATCCCTCTCCCATTACAGCCGTGTCAATGTTCCTGTCATCCAAACAGTCCTTCTTCTGATTTCTAACATCTCTCTCTCCATTGTTTTCATTCCACCTACACTCATACCATAGTAGATTAGAATTATTATGTATTGGTAATGTCACTGTGTGCCACTCTCTCTCTGTCTTTTAGTTACTGAACTCCCTGAATTATGGCTGAGCATATGGACATCTACATTATGGGCATGTGACTGTGTTATGGCCACATGGATATAAGAAAAAAGTGATATGTGAGATTTTTTGGTTCACAACATTGCACTCCACTTCTTGTCTCCCTTCATGTGGGCTAAAAAATATAGAATTGATTCATCTGAGCCACCTCTACCCACTCAGAAGAGACTGTCTCACAGAAGGCATACAATTTGAATTGGGCCTCAAAGGAAGCTTTTACATTTCTCTTGGGTATATTATTTCCCTCTATATATTCTGGAATGCACACACCACGTCCACTTCAATATTTAAACAGTGTGTACTAAGTTTTTGATCCAAATCCTTGCTCACATTAAAAGACATAATGTAATAATTTAAGTAGTTAAATTTGTAGTAGATATGGTATTCATAAGTAAATGAAACCATAATTCAAAGTTAACTTTCATGATGGATTTTCAAGAAATGTTGGACAGTAGTAATGATTTATCAGGATAACTGGAATCCCCTAATAGCATCCTTGCTACATACTTGCCACCCTTCAAGTATTTTGTATGTATTGAACTCTCAAAACAACCTGTGAGATTTTTACTATTTTTTTCTACTTTTGTAAAAGATGACAAAACCTAGAAATAATAAATAATTTTCCAAAATCATATAGTTAGTAAAAGGAGTCAACGGGATTTGAACTTTTTAATACTAGATCCAAAGTCCATACTCTTAGCCATTATGCAGTACTATTTAATAAGTACATTATGTCTTTACCAATACCCATGGAATCAAGGCAATTAGCCATTCCAGCTATTTCGCCCCTGTGTATAACTCCAGCTCAGGAAATGTATCTAAGTAAAACATTGAACATTTAGGGAGTTTTACAAAATCGCTCTATAAGAAAGCAAAGTAAAAGCTGAGAAGGTAAGACAGACATTTCATTCATATTTATTTGAGAGATAGAATATTAGTGAATATTTCTAGTAGGGACATTTTGGGTTTCCATTTTTTTCTTCATAAAAGTTACACCTTAGCAGTTTAGTTTGAGTATCAGGCTACAGGTTCTTAAATATTTAGCCATCTTTATTCTCCAAGCAATAACCCCCTATTCAGAACTTATATATCAATTTGAAGGGCACTAAACTTAGAACAGAAGCAACTCCAGACAAGGCTGTCTGTCATTCTTTAGAGTCCCATCTTTGCTTTTTAAGCAGGAAGTGTGTGCACTTTCTAACTGAAAGTGAAGCATTCAGAAAATCTTCTTTTTCTTATTTCTAAAGGATGACTATTATGATGCAACTAGCTGATCCTATCTAGTCAATATTCTAGTTTTACATCATCTGTTCTATCTTAGGCTAATCTCTTCTATTGGTATAGACAACTAGACAACCGACCTATTTTTACCATAGGGAATTATTGCTATCAAGCTGGATCATATATACAACAATTCATATTTAAATATGAACCAATTAAACTTGAATTAAATTAAAATTTGAGTTCACATTCTCTAGCCACAGAATCCAGTACCTACTAGTCATTAGAAGCTAGTAGTTACTGTATTTTCTTCTTTATATGTCAGAAGATTCTCAGAACTTTGTTTCTTAATCATGGCTAAAAACTAGAATCCGCTAGAAAGCTTTAAAAAATATAGATGCCCTGGTACTACTTCAGAACAATTCTATCAGAATGTCTCAGGGTGGTGGCTGAGATATTGAAAAGTTTTAAGAATGCTTCCCCACCTAGTTATTTTAAGAAACCCAAGGTTGAGATTTAATTTGATTTAGTAACATTTGTCTTTACCAAATCAACATCCCTTTTCTGAAATGTGTATTTTTATTCAGCATACAAACATGATAAACATTTCTTCTGTCTTAAAATTAAGCAACACTTCCCCCAAATAGCAATACCCATTCTATTTCCTCTTGTTTCCAGATCCCATTTTCTCTAGCACTTAACTTTCTGATTATCTGTAAGGACAAACGCCTGTAAATGCATGCCTTAAATCAGGGTGGCAACTTTCTCACCTCCCACTTCATCCTCACTCCAAATAACCTGGCTTCAGTTCCACTTCCATTACATCACCAACATGACTGGTACCAAGTCAACTGATAACTTTCACCTCCCTAAGCACGGGGAACATTTTTCCACGTTCATCTTAGTGGATTCTTGGGAACTTTCAACACTTTTGGCAATTTCCTTCTTGAAGACGTTTTCTTTTTGCCTGCTCTGACACATACTCTACTTGTTTTCTTCTTCCGTCTCTGACGTTTCTTTTGGTTTTACTTATTCGAGAGTATTTCAAAGTTTCAATATAGTCTCTCTGTACTTTCTGCTCTATTCTCTCTCCTTATAATTATCCAATTGTATTACAATTTATGTAAAAATTAATTAATTTTTAGCCAAGGTCTTTTCGCTGAGCCAACAGCTAATTATTTGAGCAAAACCTCTCTTAGGATGTTTTAAGAGACTGTCAAAGTTAAGATGTCAAGGACACATCTCCCTTCTATCTCAGATTCATTCTGCTCCTTGTGTTTTCTGTCTTAATTCATGTCACTAAAATTCTTCAACTATATAAACCTCACTAGCACTAGGGGATAGCCTTACCTCTTCAACTTGACAGGACACCACCCTCTGCATGGCTTTTGGAAAGAGCAGCTGCTTCCCCTGAGGCACTGAGTGGGGAAATCCTGGCCTGGCGAAACTGTGGAGGGAGCCACTGGAAACCAAGGACAAATCAACCCTCCTCCTGGCCTTTGTGTGAATTTACTTTCAGTGTCATTTTCTTTTCTTAAGGAATATCACTCATTTGCAGCCAGTTACCTTTAACATCCTGCCCTATACAATCTAAGAAGTTTGTCAGCATTGTTTCATTTACCTCCCATCTCCATCTCCTGCAGTTCAAACTGACAGCA
This sequence comes from Galagoides demidoff, assembly GCA_963574575.1. NCBI lineage: Eukaryota > Metazoa > Chordata > Mammalia > Primates > Galagidae > Galagoides > Galagoides demidoff. The sequence goes on along the minus strand of CAUYQV010145297.1, from coordinate 6,875 downwards.
TGTTTCTGCAGGGGTGCTTCATTAAGTCCATGGTCCCCACTCATGCTGATCTCCTTATCACATGGTGGTCAACCTTGGTATTCTCTACAATGTAGAATGGTTGAGAATTTTTCAAATCTTTAAGTTCTGATTCCCTTTTTGCTTAACATTTCCTTCTTGAATTCATTTTTCTCTTCTTGCCTGTCACTATAAGCAGTCAGGAGGAACCAAGTTGCTCTTTCAATACTTCGTTCAGTAATCTCCTCAGCTAAACATTGAATCGCATCACTTGCAAGGATTACCTTCCACAAAACACTAAAACATGAATATAACTCAGCTAAGTTCTTTGCCACTTCCTGTCAAGGATTTCTTTTCTCCAGTTTCTGGGACCATGTTCCTCATTTCTGTATGAGACCTGACCAGAATCACTTTAAATATCTGTTTCTAGGCTTCCCTTTAAAATTCTTTCAGCATCTCCCCATTCCCTTGTTCCAAAGCTGCTTCCACATGTTCAGGTGTTTGTTACAGCTACATTCCTCTTTTTTGGTACCCAAATTGGTATTAATCAGAGTTCTCCAGAAGAATAGAACCAATAGTATATATTGTAAGGGTTTGGGTTATGTGATTATGGAGGCTGAGAATTCCTACATTCTGCAACCAGCAAGCCAGAGACCCAGGAGAACCAATATTCTAGTTCCAGAATCTGAAGGCCTGGAGACCAGGAGAGCTGGGTGTAAGTCTGAGTCCAAGGGAAGGAAACAACTGATGTCCAGCTCAAGCAGTCAGGCAGAAAGAGAATGAATTCTCCCCCCTCTGCCTTTTTCTTCCATGCAGGTCATTAATGGATTACATGATGCCCACTCACCTCAGGGAGAGAAATCTGCTTTATTCAGTACACCAATTCAAATGCCAGTCTCATCAGAAACACCTTCACAGATACACTCAGAAATAATGTGTTTACCCAGATCTATGAATACCCTGTGGCCCAGTCAAGTTGACACATAAAATTAACCATCATGGCATAATAGATTTCTTTTCCTGTGTGGGTCCAATCTGCAGAAGGATTTAAAACAGTGAATTATTATTATAACAAAAAAAAGCAAAAAAACGGAATGAGGAAAAAGCTGAACACTTGCTCTGAAAAAATATCATTGTTTTAAGTATTAACATTTTATTTAGTCTATAAAAATATCAATAAAATCCAAAACTGTCTTTAAATAATTAAAATAATCAAAATGTGTACCACCTGCCCTGTGGGTCAGGTTCTAGCAATGGGGTATTGACAATATTCTCTGGGCAAAGATAATAAATTGATTAATAAGAAGATAGTGGCCTGAGGGGACAGAGGTGGGAATAATCAAGTATGATTTCAAAGAACCATGATGTCAGAATCTATTAAATTTCTTCTATGCCAGGGAATTTTTTACACATCACTGGATTAGAGGTGCTCCTATAAACTATTGCTTGAATGAAGTCATGGTAGAAACATGACCCAGTCATAAGTGAATCTACTACTATAAGTAGGAGGTATTTCTGAATAGGGGTCTTTTACTAAATTCAAGGTATGTAAATAAAAATAAATTCCATTTCTTAATAAATTCATTAAACAGATGTTGGCTTATGTTTCTGAACAAGCTATTAAGATTGAGGTTATGTGACATGTGTTCTTGCTACAAAAGTCAGGTAAGAAGGTACTACCATTGCATATGGACACTAATTCCATTATGTCATGGTGGATCCCATGAACAGAGAGGCTTATACTGATAAAAAGAGATACATTTAAAACTAACCACATATAGGGCTGCCTGGGTTATTACACAGTAAAGAAATTTTAGTTCATAGGTAGGTATCTTTCTTTAATACTATCAAAGAAATGGAGGTTGCATTCTGGAAAAGATATATCTATATGGCTGTTTGATTTTTTTTGTAGTCTCCAAATACATAAATGTACATTGAAGATATATTACCTTTAGTTAAAAAAAAATCATTTCCACTCAACTTCATTTTATAGTGAATTCCAATGAAATTGGTGGCCTAAGAATTATATATCTTGAATATCAAAATATGTCAGATAGTTTCTTGGAGCTAGGGAAGTCACATTTCTGAATGAATACATCCTCCTTGGTATGTTTTCATTAAGGTTCTCTTGACAATATAAAACTATATCTGAAAATAACGTCCTTTGTGTTGAAATGTAATGTGATTTTCAATCTTAGCCATTTGATTATGATGCTTTGAACATTCCCTCGGAATAGAATTACAATCTCAGAAGACTGGAATACAGGGAATGGTCAACTTTATATCTCAGTTCTCTAAAAAACTTCACTAAGGAAGATTCTCCTTTATTTTTAACCAAAAGCTTTGTTGAGATGAAGGAGTTAGGAGAAATAGGAAAAAGAGTCAAACTAAAGATACTTAAATAATGAGACAGAACTCCCAGAAGAAGGCAAAATCACTGTGAATTCTTATTCATTCAGTGATAGTATTTTTAAGGCTTGTCATACATGTAGCTAATTAAAAAGAATAACCTATCAATGCAGAAAGAACACAAAAGAAATTTAGGAACGTTATTTTGGAAGCATGTTAATGCAGTGTCAACTGTCAGATGAAAATGTTCTTTGTAAAGCCTAGTGGCAATTACTGAGTATACCTGGTTAACAACGCTCCTTTTTACTTCATGTCCCAACTTTATTAAGCATAGGTATTGGGGCAGAGCCCAAGGTTTAACTTATTGTTTATCATGAGAGAGATAAATTAGAGCAAAATAGAATTGATTCAAAATATATATAGCACTTTATACATACTTTGACCTCTGAATTCTAATTCCAATTTTCCTGCTTTATATGGACTATGTTCTTTCACAGGTAGCTTTAGTTTCTCTCTCCTAATTCTCTTATTTGTAGAATAAGTGACTAGTTTCAATAAAATCTTAAATACTTTCCAGTATCAACTGTTTAATGTGGAATGTATCCTGACCCAGGTCTCTATTGTACCACCAGCAACCATGATGATTGACTCAGCTTCTGGTCACTCTTTCATCATTTCAGCAAGGTGCTATGTTAACTTTGGCTCATTATACCATGATTCCTTACTGCTGGCTTGGCATTTATATTTAGCAGGGATTTGTGCATACTCTGACTCAGATCACAGGTTAAGTGATGTTAAAAAATCAAATAATAATAAAATAATCTTGCCATCAAAAATGTCCCTTCCTACTGACATAAAAGAGAGCAAGAACATGATATACTGCTGAGTAAGCACTAACAGATTCATGTGCGTATGAGGGAGCACAATGGCGACTCCGAAGTTAGGACAAACTCTCACATGTTTTATGTAGCAAAGAAGAAGAAAAAGAAAGAAATTTGTTGATTTCCCCCAAGAACAAAGAGCTGTACCTCCTGACTGTCCCCTGTATATCTCATATGTAACTCTGGAGGTAGCTTGGGAGGTAGGTTTTTATATATCTACAGCTTACCAGCTCATGTGCTGGAGATATTTCCACATTATCAAAACTGGGGACTAGGTTTAATCCCTAGATAATTTATCTTTATTTCAAAGGTTATCATGAGGACTTGAATTTGCTGTGTTTCCAAGGAAACACTCTGAACAAAGAATGGGAGAAACTGGTCTATTCACCTTGTTTAACAGAGAAACTTATTTATTTTTACTGCAAATAAGCTCAGATGGGTTTAACTTCTAGGGCCTCAACAACAACAAGAAAAAGAAGAACATAGATTCCTATTTTGAGGCTGGACTTTTAGTGGAAACACTGTGTATGATCACAAAGAACGAAATAGGAACAGAGTAATAACCTCACATAGAGACTGCAACCTAGGAGTTAGTTGTAAGGAGAGCATAATGGTGCCGCCAATTACTGGGGTTCTTGTTTTGTCCTTTTAGTTTTATTTTAGACTTTTAAGGTGTTAACATTATCCTCAGTGTGGAAAAGAATAGCATTTTCTTCATGATTTACAAAGAGCTGTCCAATAGAATTGAAAAATCATGTAGAATTTTGAATTTTCTAGTAGGTATATTAAAATGTAAAAAAAAAAGGTAAGATTAATTTTAATTATCCATTTAACTTAATCCAGTATCTCTAAAATATTACCATTTCAGCATGTGATCAATATAAAAATTATTAAGATAGTTACTTTTTATTATCTATATATTTTTCTGATTGGGTGTGTTTATTACACTTATGCCACCTTTTAATTCATATGACACATTTTAAATTCTAAGCAGCCACATGTGGCTAGTGGCTACCACATTGACTATCACAGCTCTATCCAAATTTATAAAATACATGTGATGCTTGCTCTCTGTGAGGGTGGTACGTATATAATTTTATTTTGAGATCTTTTTTAAGCTACAGGCCAATGAGATTCCTACTTCCAGTTTCTATTGTGATTTTTGCATAGTAATCACAAATGGTCTTCTGTTTCAAATCAATTGAGAACTAGACACAAAGTTTATATAGATGTAGATCAAAATATTAGCTTCAATTTAAAGGGGAAAAAAAGCTGCATTGGATAATGTGGCTTCTCTGTGTCTACACTATTCTTCCTAATCCTGCTCCCTAGCTGGTGTTTGGGGCTACATGTCTTTACAGCATCCTGATGTATATGAAAAAGATTGAACTCCTGCTCAAAGGGGCTTCTGTCAGAGAAGGAGCTGATGAACTGAATGCTATAAGGAGTTAGAACCAGAAAGAACTTTCTTCCATCTTCAATAAACAGATGAATAATTTTTCCTCTCTTCTTAGAAGATGAGCTTTTATAAAAATTCTTTTCAATATTATTTCATTTAGATAACAGTATGAACAGAGAAGTAATACATTTGTCAAAATAACCCTAATTTCCTAAAAAAAAATCAGATTTTAATGATGCTAAGGAAAGCTATGTAGCATCATGGCAGGAGGAGGTGCCCTGGAAAGTTTTAAACTAGGATTGTAAGTGATTTTGTTTGCAGTACTAAGGAAAATAGGCAGATTTTTATTAGCAGGAGACATAGGGGGAAAAATATTTAGCTAAACTTCGGGGCAAGTCTGTCTAAAGATTGATTAAAACAAACAAATATGCACACTGCTTATCTTTTTAATTGATTTTCTAAGACTCTATGTGACCCACAGCCTTTGAGGAATCTGTCAGAATCTGACTGATTAGACCCTGAAAATAAATGCCCAGGGCCAGATGTATGCTTCTGGAGTGAGTCACATATTGAAAAATGGCTGCTATTTCATGCTCAAAAGGAGGGAAGTGACCATTCATTTTTTTCATGCTGAATAATTATTGACCAAGGATGACTTAATAAAAAGTGGCCTTTCTCATTTTTCCTCCTTATATGGTTTATTTGTATTAAAAGCCGCCTCCCAGAAATAAATTTCACTTTGCATAATTTTCCCAAAAATCCTGATAAATGATTTTCAGATCCAATCACTGATAAATCTGAAGTGTGGAAGGAAACACCATGCATTTGTTTTACTGTTAACTCTTTTTCCCTCAGTTTCTAAGCTTTACTCTTTTTTAAAAAATGAAACTAAAAATATTTTATTTTTAGTAAAGCAAGAAAGAGAAGAGGACCTGACATTCATTTAAATCGGAGATTGTCTGTTTTGAAGGATCAAGAGAAGTTTGGGGATTAGAAACCTGTACTTTCAGATCCTTGAGAATCTTGGGAATACATTATAGAGCTCTGCAAACCTGAACCACTGAGAGTTGATGGAGGAAAGTGGTCCTAGAGACTGGGGTGGGGGGAGGGTCATTGAAGACAAGCTTTGCGATGGCATAAGGGTTGACCTTGTCTGGATCACACGTTGCTCTTTCTGTTCTTTGGTACCACTGTATGCCTTTATGCCTTTTCTCTACCCACCACATACCTTTGTTAGCATTTTCCCTGAAATAAAATCCTTTGTTAGCATTTTCCCTGAAATCTGAAAGAAAATGTAAGTTGAGGTACATGGCTAAGACTGAAATAAAGACATTGAACTCTCTAAAACCAAGAAAATATAGTGTTCTTCAAGGAAGAGGATCAGGGTATGGGTGAAAGACCTGATGGGGGACCAGTTGAAAGACCTCATGGGGGACCTTATGATGGCATAAGGGTTGACCGTGTCTGGATCACGCATTGCTCTTTCTGTTCTTTGGTACCACTGTATGCCTTTATGCCTTACTTTATGCCTTTTCTCTACCCACCACATACCTTTGTTAGCATTTTCCCTGAAATAAATTCTTTTGTTAGTATTTTCCCTGAAATAAATTCCTATTCCTTTATTAGCATTTTCCCTTAAATCTGAAAGAAAATGTAAGTTGAGGTACATGGCTAAGTCTGAAATAAAGACATTGAACTCTCTAAAACCAAGAAAATACAGTGGTCTTCCAAGGAAGAGGATCAGGGTCTGGGTGAAAGAGCTGATGGAGGACCCGTTTTCTCTCACCATTTAATCTTGATTTGCTTGTATGAGCACTGCATTGATTTGTCTATCCAGAGATAGAGATCACTATGGAACATAAGAAATATTCGTATAGAGTTCTTAGGGATACTGATTTAGTTTAACAGCCATTTTTTTTTCCATTCTTGCTATGTGACATTTTCAGGAGTCACTGGTGATATTAATATAAAGTATTCAGGGGTGGTGCCTGTGGCTCAAAGGAGTAGGGTGCTGGCCCCATATGCTGAAGGTGGCAGGTTCAAACCCAGCCCCAGCCAAAAACTGCAAAAAAAAAAAAAAAATATATATATATATATATGTGTGTATGTATATATATATTTATATATTTATATATGTGTATATATAGAGAGAGATATAGATATAGATATATGTATAAAGTATTCAGTCCTGACTCAACTCCAAGGGTGTTAAATTGTATCAGCTGGACTACAACAGCTATGTGAACAAA